>JABWDY010030108.1:4568-16802 GCA_013358455.1 Thalictrum thalictroides | reverse complement strand
GTAGAAAACACGATCCGATTATATCGCTTTTTCTTTAGCAACAATGGAGATGAATGACCATCAGTACGGTTTACCGGATTTACGACACTTGCTTACTGGTAGAACTCATTTTTCAACTTTCCCACAACAATTTCAAACTCACCGGAATCTAGCAAACACCCAGCATTACGATTTTTCAATGTTAAGTTCTACTACTTCTTCTCAAGTTGTTGTTCATGATCCTCATCATGTTAACTTCTCAGCTGATTCTACTACTACTACTAATACTACTACAACTAACAACCACTCTACTTCCCCTACAAACAACAACACAATTACCACAACTACCCCTCCTCTTACTACTACTACTACTACAGCTACTAATACTAATTCTCTATGTGGATTTGAGAATATGGAAGGGTGTTTTGGAGCTGATGGAGGAAATGGTAGATGGCCAAGACAAGAAACTTTAACACTACTTGAGATCAGATCTCGTCTTGATTCTAAGTTTAAAGAAGCTAATCAAAAAGGGCCTTTGTGGGATGAAATTTCTAGGTATGTAAACCTATTTAATTTTCTATTTAATTTATGATGATGATGATGGTGATGATGAAGAAAATGATTTCAGGTGTGTATGTGTATATGTGTTACTTATGTTTAATATTTCTAGGAAGTTTAAGGAACCTTCCTCTTCAGGTGGTTTTGGTGTAAGAAAAACACATAGAGCTAGTACACACTAATATAATTGTCTTTCTCTTGCTTGTTTTGTATTAGATAGATGACAATTCTTTTGAAGCAATCTATGTTTTTTTTTTCTTCATGGGATTTTTTCCTGGTTGAGAAAATGACAACTCCATTAATGTTCACTATCTACTTAAGCAACCTAACTGTTTAACTTTTTGCTTGTTTTGTGTAACAAAATTTGTCAGACATACAAAGTGAGTTAACCCCCCATTTCATTTGCATATGTCTCTCTCAAATCTCAATCATCCTTTCCTTTTCTTTCACTCGATCTCCCCTTTTGAGCAATCAACTCAAGTGTAATTAAAGACCCACACTTCTTTAAGCTAAGAACTAATGTTGTGTTTAATGAAATTTGTTTTCAGAATAATGGCAGAGGAACATGGATATCAAAGGACTGGGAAGAAATGTAGAGAGAAGTTTGAGAACTTGTACAAGTACTACAAAAAGACCAAGGAAGGCAAAGCTGGAAGACAAGATGGGAAGCATTATAGGTTTTTTCGGCAGCTTGAAGCTCTTTACGGAGACACTAGCAATCCAGTTTCAGTATCAGAAACAAGTTTTATTGGAAATAATCTTAGGTTCCAGAACACAAGCAACACCACTACTCATGTTAATCATGAAGGTTTACAAGGTCATAAACTTATGAGTGAGAGTCTTAGCATCTCTAATTCCTCTTTTTTCGACACTTCTTCGTCAGAAGATGGTGATAATGATGGTACAGCTATGGCCTTCATGGAGAACTACTCATCAATGGATAAGAAAAACAAGATGGTGATGAAGGATATCCAAAATTCGAAAAGGGGAAGAAAGACTTGGAAGACTAAGATAAGGGACTTTGTAGACTCACACATGAAAAAGCTAATGGAAACACAAGAGGTTTGGTTGGAAAAAATGTTGAAGACTCTTGAACAAAAAGAAAAGGAAAGAATGTTAAGAGAGGAAGAATGGAGGAAGCGAGAAGCTGCTAGGATTGATCAAGAACATAAATTTTGGGCTAATGAGCGTGCTTGGTTTGAAGCCCGAGACTCTGCATTAATGGAAGCCTTAAGAAAAATTACAGGGAAAGAGCTAAAAGCTTCTTCTTTCAAAGAGCTCATGGGAGGAGACCATCCTGAAAACAATGGAAGTGAAACACTGGAAAGCACTGTAAATAGTACTGATAAATGGCCAGAATCTGATATTTCAAGTCTTATACATTTAAGAACTAGCTTGGAATCAAGTTTCCAACAAAATGAATACTCAAAGGAAACATTGTGGGAAGAGATTTCAGCAAAGATGGCCTGCTTAGGTTACGACCGGAGTGCAAAGAGTTGTGAAGAGAAATGGGAAGACATCACAAACTACATTAGAAGCAGCAAGGAATGTAGCAAGAAGCACAATGACAACTGTTTCCAGCACCTTGAGTCAAACTACAACCAAAACCAAGGAGGGGTTTTCTATGGCCATGGGCACGAAGCAATCGGCATTCATTCTATTAGTACTGATGGTCCTCATTGTAACACTAATGTAGGCACCACAGTGTCTGATAGCAGCTTTCGTTTTCTAATGGCTGAAGGAGAGAATTTGTGGGACAATTATGGAGTCAATATCACCAGAGGGGAGAACCATTGATGAGTAGTAGTCAAATTGAAGAACTGGAGATATAACTGATCTCTTGGCAGGAACTGCATTTATGTGAGTGAACAAAAAAACTTCTTCTTTAAATGCATTTTCAATGGAATTAGAAGAGGATTTGCGCAAATGGTCTAAGTTCTTTTTCCCTGTAAAGTCTTTGCCTTTCATGTTGAGTACTTGAGTAGTTTGATATTAAGATTAGCTTTCTTAATGTAGTGTGTGTGCATTGTTATATTACTGTTATGATGAATTTAAAATTTTGCTTTTGGTAGGCTATTATTTCTACTTTGCTAGGCTTAATTGCAGTAATCATTTCCTCCTAAGGCTTTTATTGACATAAAAACAAAAGGTAGTGTGTATAATGTTAAGGGAATTTCTTTGAGGCCGAATTTGTTGCACCTTAGGGAAAGAGGGTGTTTGCTAACACTTTCTAATTGGTTCTTTTTATTAAAAAACTAAAAACCTAGTTTGGATTTAGTGAACTCTAGTAGGACCTACATAAAATTTGGACCAATCACAGAGAGTGTTAGCAAACACCCTCTTTCCGAAGGTGCAACAAATTTGATTTCATTGATCATGATATAACTAGCTAGTAGGGTGATTAAGATTGGTCTAAAGTGTGATGTGGTGGTCTCATAGTGGACTTTTCCGACTTCTAATCATTTATTTGGATAGTGGAATGTTTTTGATCATTATCCTGCTTGTAGCTTAATCTTAATGATTTCCCACATAAATTTCTTGCAAAATCTTTTTTCCGCGAATTCTCTTGTTATTGTTTCATAACAAAACAACACATTCAAGTATGATTCATGTACCGGTTCAAATACTTTTTGGGGTTTAAAATCAAAGTTGAGTTCACGGTTCGATAAAAAAAATAGTTGAGTCCCTAATTTGGTTTTTGTACCATAGTTGGGTCTCTAAATGTGCTATTTTGTCTTGTTTCATTGTTTCGTCTGATGGCACTTGACTCATACTGTGTTCGATCGACACTCAACAGGAATATCATATCAGCAAAAGATTTACACCAAGCAACCTTTCAACATCTTTTTCAAAGATGAGCAGCATTTTATGTGAAAATCTTAGGGCCAAAAATCGTCTAAAAAGCATCTAATGAGCTATTTGAATTTCGTTAAGAGTTTTGCAACATATCACCAAGAATGTTCATTGATCAAGGGTTATGTAATTCATCATAAATTGTCAAAATGAAGAATTTCTAGGTTAAGATGCAACCAAAACCCTAATGTAAAACCTTGAATTTCTTGGTAAAGATAAAAGAGGGTGCAACCAAAACCCTAAGTTAGAAACATATATATACTTTTTTTTTCATCACAACTATTTTGAATACACAAAAGACAAGATTCATATACAGTACAAAGAGACCTTTTAACTACTGTAGTGCAAAGAAAAGTATGGGTAGAAGAGACCTTAAAAAGAAATCCAAAGGTTGCCCTTCCACACATATTCTGCTCGAACAGACTTTCTCCGGAACACTTCAAAAGAAGTTGCAGATATTGTTGGATGTAATGCAAATTTTATTTATTGGAGTAGAAAAATACAGTAGTTTGTTGTCCCTATTTTTGAAGAAATTGCTAACATTGTCTCTCTTCTCTTTTTTCTAAAAGAATCGAAATAGATTCATTCTCGAAAGTAATGCGAGCAAAAACAAAAAAAAAAAACCCTTTTAATCATGATGTTTTAGGTGGACCTTCAGTCGTCCCAAGTCGACCAACCTGCCCAACTCACCGGAAAGGGAAAGTGGACCTCCTATATATCCTGTTTGCACTCAATACCTTGAACCACTTGCTTTGGATCCTAATTCCTTAGACTAGTCGTCCCAAGTCGGCCAACCTGCCCAATTCACCAGCAACACTAGTTTTATTTAGCATACAAGTTACTGTGAAAAGAATAAGATACTGTTGCATGTTGTACAGTTGTACATGCGTTTTATAAATCTTTGCATGGTGATATATTGGTTAATGGCACTGTCAGCTTAAGCTTCAGTCAGCTTTTTAACTATGACTGCAGAAAAGGATGCAAGCATCTGAACTGTACAGTAGTTAGCCACAACTTCGAAGCTTGCTGCAAGCCTGCAAGAACAGTGGTTTGCAAATTTGCTTTTCAAGCTTCTGCAGTGTCTCAGTGACAAGGTTCAAAGCAAACACTGTTTAGCATTAAAAACTTGTCTAAGAAAAGAGTACACGCTACACAGTACCTTCTAATTTGTCTGTTCATCTTTATGAGTTTCTTTTGGGCTTTTGGCTTTGCTGTTATTAAGCCATCATTCAGCTTGGCATGAGTAAGCAATCTAGGGGGAAAGGGAACTACAACATGTTACTAGCCCACAAGGCCACAATCCCACAGATTTTACACAGCAGACAAAACAAGCGAGTTGCCATAGGCTTAATAACCTTACAAAAACCATAACAAAGTGAACTGCATAATAAGCTATTTTACTATTAAGAAGAAACACACACATAACAGACACAAGCCTAAGTAACACACTGACTTACTATACCATACTAGCATATTGCACGTAACAGAAACATTGACACATCTATAGCATATGAAAGTCAACTCCAACCCTCGCTAACTTAACTCATAAACATAGAAGCCAGAACACCCTTATAAAATTGACTGTGTTAATATGTGTAGCCCTTGACATGCAGGCTCTCAGAAGCACCTTCTCCCTGTGCAGCATCACCCTTATAAATACCAAGGGTAGCTTCAGAGTTTGCCTTGCACCTTGAAAGGAAAGCAGCCTGGGCCTTTTCCACGTTTTCCTCTTTACCGGCCCAGGTCTTGAGAGTGCTCTGCTGCAAAGCACGCCCAAAGGAGAATAAGAGCGACCATGGTTTCTTTCCCTTAAGCTTGTTAATTGCATTTAGGTTCAGTGTGGCCTGCTCTTCACTCTGTCCACCTGACAAGAACACCACAGCAGGAACTGCTGGAGGCATTGTTCGCTGCAAGGCACGCACTGTGTACTCCGCTACTACCTCTGGGGTGACTTTTTTAGCCTCAGAACCAGGGGTAACCATATTTGGTTTCAGCAAAGTTCCCTCAAGTAGGACATGGTGGTCATTGAGTGCCTTGTAGCAGGCAGCTAGTACACGCTCTGTCACATCCGCACATCGGTCAATGTCATGAGAACCATCAACAAGGATCTCTGGCTCGACAATTGGGACCAATCCATTCTCCTGGCAAATGATAGCATACCTGGCCAGTCCATTCGCATTCTCATTGATAGCCAACTGAGATGGTTCAGTGAGACCAATCTTAAGCACAGCACGCCACTTAGCAAACCTAGCACCAGCTGCATAATACTGCTGGCATCGCTGGGCGAGCCCATCAAGCCCCTGAGTTGTAGTCTCACCATTGGTACCAGCAAGTTCAACAGTACCCTTGTCAACCTTAATACCAGGGAGGACTCCACCTTCTTTCAGGACTTCTACAAATGGTTTACCAGCAGCAGTCTTCTGATAGAGAGTCTCTTCAAAGAGGATGACACCACTGAGGTATTGAAGAGCACCAGGTGTGCAGAAAAGAAGTTCACGTAGGGCACGTCTGTTAGTCTCAACATTCTCAACATTGATGCTAGCTAGACGCTTGCCAATTGTGCCTGTGGACTCATCAGCAGCAAGGATACCCTTTCCACGAGTGCCAATGTAATCAGCATTGGCAATGAGTTCATCTATGACAAAAATAATTTGAACAAAGTTAAGTAACATACATATATAGAGAGTATGTAATTGTAATTAATAAATATTCAGATACGAAAATGCAACAATAAGGGTGGAAGTTAACACAAAAAAACTCAAATCTTATCTAATAAGAAAGAAGAAAAAACGTAATTGTTCCTTTATCCTGTATCCATTAACATCTTTTCTGAACATGGTGTTATCAATGAATTATACTAGCATATAATTAAACCTTCTATGGTTCACTTAGAGAATTTACCCAGATAACAGACGAACAACAACGAAAAACACCTCTTCCCATTCATATGGTACATCAACAACTTTCAAGAGTTGCATCATTTTGGACTTCTCCACTATCACTCCATCAGAATATCCAACACTTAATTTTACAATTGTAGCCTAGTATGTATTAAGCTTATGATCAGTAAAACAACATTTTATTGAATTACATTACCACTCAACCTGTTTGTAATAACATATAATACGCTATTGTAATAGTTCATGCAGTCATGCACCCCCAAAGACAGAAAAAATAACTAACTAATCACCAGGAATTGACACTTGTGGCCAAGGTCTGAGCTCTGAACCAATAAATGATATTATCATACTAATCTCAAACTCATCAATCATCAAATTCCTGTATTTAGGAAAAACAAAGCACTAGAATATCCAGCATTTAAACAAACTCAACAAATCCTATAAACTTATATGATTTCTAGAAATATGGATGTAAAAATCAAACAAAAATCACATAAATAACCCAAATTTACATAAATTTATTTCTTCTTTAAACATAATCCAAATTTAAATAAAATTATTAAGTAGATAGATTAAGCAAAAGACATATTTCTGCAAATTATGATAAACCCTTGATAAAACACAAACACCCCCCTCCCCCAACAAAGATAATATCTTTCCATGAGATCTATAGAAATCATAGCTTTTTCAATCATGGGTATACATTCAAATCTAAAACAATGATCAAAACTTGTTCAAATTTGATAAATTCAACAGAAAGCTTAAAAAAAAACCTCCCAGCAACTAATCAAACCAACTGACAAATATAAGTTCAATCAAATAATTAAATCAAAATGAAACATTAATTAATAACAATTGAAACGATTGAAACAAGTTTCGAAGGCTTACCATGGTATTTTCCCTTGTAGCAAGACATGTTTTTTGATCGAGAGAGAAGGAACTAGAAGAATTGCCAGAAGAAGGAGAGAAACTATGAGAGAGAAAGAGAGTGAGGTTTTGGATTTATAACAAACGACTATGTCACTATACCACGTATGACTATGGCGGTATCTTGTGGGCCAAGACTATGACTTTACCCACAGGTTTTACTAGACTTTCTTGTGGGCCAAGATAAACTTTTGGTTTACCCACAGAATGCAAAGAATTTTATCTGTGTGTCATAGTTGTATGTGGGCCGAATCACAAGATGCCATGTGTCCAAAAAACTAAAACCTATGTATGGGTGCGGTGAACCCTAGTGGGTAAATGGTCATTTCTCACCTAATTTATAACACATGTCATCTATTCATTGGTCCCACACCCACCACATACTAAAAGAAACACATTAAATATTTTTTGCCACAAGAATTTAGTCATCTACTAGATTTTGAGCCTACATGGATCTGTCTTGTATTATAGTCCGTATACATTGGGCCCAATACATAAACGGGCCCTTAACCCAATCCAGGTTGTATAACGGTCCAAAATCCAATAACAGTTGTCTCCACTCTCCATCAATTCCACTTCAAGCTCAAACAAAATCACCAGAGATCTGCTCTTCAATTCACGAAAAAGAACAAAAAATCTGCAAATTCAAAACCCTAAATCCCCAATTTGATCTCAATGTTTCCTCAATTTGGAGCAACATCTGATTCACTACACAAAGCTTCATCTGCAATGTTTCGGATCGGAACTGATGCTCATCTCTATGACGATCCTGAAGATGTTAATATCGCTCCTCTTCTTGATAGCCGTTACGATTCTGAGAAGCGTGAAGCAATGAAGCGTTTGCTTGCTCTTATTGCTCAAGGCTTTGACGTTTCCAATTTCTTTCCTCAGGTCAAAATTACTACCTCTTTTTTCTTCTTCTTTAATTTTGACCTTTTCTGCAAAATTTAGCTATGATTTAGTTCTATTGATCAAATTGCAGGTTGTTAAGAATGTTGCAACTTCGTCGTTGGAAGTTAAGAAGCTTGTTTACTTGTATTTGCTTCATTATGCTGAAAAGTAAGCTATAACCAAAGCTTTTCGTTCTCACATTTCAAGATTATTTCATTCATGTTGGTTAAAATATTTATTCTTATTATGTTGGTTTTGATTAGGCGTCCGAATGAAGTATTGTTATCTATTAATTGTTTCCAGAAGGACTTATCGGATACTAATCCAGTGGTACGTGCTTGGGCGTTGCGTGCCATGGCAGGAATTCGGCTACATGTTATATCTCCTCTTGTACTGGTAGCTGTTAGTAAATGTGCTAGAGACCCATCTGTATATGTTAGAAAATGTGCAGCAAATGCTCTTCCAAAGTTGCATGATTTAAATCAGGAGGAAAATGTTTCTACGCTTGAAGAGGTGGATTCTCTTATCGTTTGTCGTATTTGTTGTTAGTTTTGTTATTACTAAGGAAAATTGTGTTCTCTTAGACTCTTAGTAGGCCAGAAAGTATGTTTTCTTTATCATTTGTTCTGTTGGGATAATTCGCACCAGTGTGTCAATTGATGGTGTTTCAAGTGTCACTAGGTCATCAAAACAACCCCAAGTAATGATTTCATCACAATTGTTAATGTTCCAGCAAAGAGTGTATAGCTAGATGATATGATCATCATTGAGATTAATATGACTTTTGAAACCTGTCTCCTATCCATGATCCATCTGGTGATGGGTTTTGATACCCAAAAAAATGTGCTTTACATGCTTAACAGCAAGGACTGGATCCTCCATCAGTTTTCAAGCAATGCATGTTCCTTTTTTCTTTAATGCAATTACTGTTTCCAATAGTAGACAATGGGTGACAATTTGCAGATAGTGGGCATATTGTTAAGCGACCATTCCCCTGGAGTAGTTGGAGCCGCAGCTGCTGCATTTAGTTCTGTTTGTCCTAATAATTTGTTGCTGATAGGGAGAAACTTTAGAAGGCTATGTGAAACTCTTCCTGATGTGGAGGAGTGGGGCCAAATTATCTTGATTGGAATTCTACTCCGATATGTAGTTGCAGTTTATGGGCTTGTGAAGGAATCCATTATGTTTTCTTCTCAGAGTTCTGATTCTGGAAGGGAGGGTGTAGATGATCATCTTGAATCTAACAATGTCTCTGAAAATGATAGAATCAGGGTTGATACGTCCAATTTAACTACTTGGTTGTCAAGGTGTTATATAGAAGGACCAGATGAATATTTATCACGGTCAAGTTATATGAGTAGGGATGCCTTGGGATTGGACAGCCCTAGTTCTACATGCTGTAAAGATAGTGAAGATGTGAGACTCTTGCTACAGTGTACATCACCCTTGTTATGGAGTCATAATAGTTCAGTAGTACTTGCAGCTGCTGGAGTACATTGGATCATGGCACCAAGAAAAGACATCAAAAGAATTGTCAAGCCACTTTTGTTTCTTTTGAGATCATTTCGTACTTCAGATTATGTGGTATTTTGTGTTTCTCTTCTCCTATTTTTTTTCTATTAAATAGATGTTGTCGAGTTGTTTCAGTTTTATACCTGGACACCTTAAGACTGATTATGGTCTCCTTGTCAGGTACTTTGCAACATTCAAGTTTTTGCTAAGACAATGCCATCCCTCTTTGCACCTCACTTTGAAGATTTTTTCATATGCTCTTCGGATTCATATCATATAAAAGCTTTAAAGCTTAACATACTATCTATGATCGCTACAGAGTCTTCTATTTCATTTATTTTGCAAGAGTTCCAGGTATTTGTTTTGGTTTCATTTTCTATACTTATGTTAATTCATCTTTTATTTTTCTTGTTCTTCACTTCTTGGGTTTAATTGGAGAACATCAAGGCTCTTCTGTGTAGAATTGAAAAATCAATATGAAATATCACATCATTGCTATTTCCTTGTTCTTTCTGCTGTTGTAGGATATCCTGCACTTCACTTTTCTTTCAATATATATCATTGATTGTTTACCGTCTAGAAAAAAAAAATAGTCGTGTTTCTTGGATATTTGAGATAGTGTACCCTATTAGCTAAATGTGCATCAATTCTCTAACTGTGAGTGAAGAATTGCCTATGGTCATCTGCTTTGATGTGTTATTCACTTTTAAAACTATTGAGATGATCAAACACGATGCTATTTATGACTATTGATTATGTGGTTATATCACGCATTGAAAGTTATGCCTGCAATCAGTTTCTTCTTTTAGCAGTTAGTGGGTTGTATAGCTAATGCTGCTATTCACACGGATAATGGACATATAACTGATAATATGAAGCAAGCGCTCAGTATTGGAGGATCTCAAAATATATAAGCACTTGGGATAAAAGTGCTGAGCACTCTCAAGTTCCTTTGCTCTCTATTTTCTATATCATGGGAATTTTTAATTTAGAGTTTTTTTAGGTTCATATCTACCTCAATAGTAAGCCATTGATATGTTTGATTGTTTAGAAGTTGACATTTACTTATGGTTTAAAAATGAATGTTTATATTTACTTGAAAGGAATAAACACGTTTGCCAATTTGAGGTTGTTTGTTTATAAGCATCAATTTTCTTATTGAAGTTATGATGAACTGATACTTATCTTTTAGCGGGTTGCTAGGATTACATCAAAGACCCAGATAGGAGATTTGTTGCTGATACACTAGCTGCAATTGGCTTATGTGCTCAAAGACTTCCAACAACGTCGAGCACATGCTTGGAAGGGCTTCTAGCTTTGACTCGACAAGGTATGCAACCAATAACTCATAATTTTGATCAATAAACTTCTTGTACATAGCTCATTAGGTACTACCTACTGCAGAATACTTGATTGGTGATTTGAGCTTGATGGATGGGGAAGAAGGTGTTTTGGCTCAAGCAATCATGTCCATCCGAGCAATTATAAAACAAAATCCATCTGACCATGAAAAAGTAATGCTTTACATTGTAATTTCTACTTTAAGTACAACTGTACATGATTCTACTTTTGTTAATTAATTTCATTTTTCCTTGTAAGCTTGTAGTGTAGACTTTTAGATTGAAACAAAACAAAATAAATTTGTTTCAAAAAAGGAAAGTTTTGCTTTTAGTTAGCAGTTTAAAGACCATTTCTTGCCAAGAGTTCTTTTTTGGGTTTTCTACTTTTCTCATCTATAAAATTTTAAAAATCCATCGTGCATAACTTATGTTCCCATCAGTTCGTGCAATTATTTATCAGCCTTCTCTTCCGGATCTCCATATTCTATGCTTCCCTTTTACTCTGAAAGAATTGCTACTTGTATCAAGGGAATTTAGTGAATTACTGTCCCACAGTATACAACTCAGACAAGACTGGAAAAGAAATTAACATCTACTCAATTTGTAGGGAATAATCATTTCCCAGTGGAAGTTTAAAACCACAGATAAGCTCTTGTTTGCGTCCATTGGGATTACATATCATTAGAAGGTCGAGAACTTTAGAAAATCATCGTAACGTAAGTATTTCATTACCTTTTTAATAAATCTCCATTCACATTATTCACTAAAAAAATTGTGGTATAGTGCATCAGCAATGGCATCATATAGCCTATCTGTTTTATTGTTGGTTTATTGTAATTTTTTCTTTCCAATGCACGTTAGATTTTAGTTGTATACATCAGTATGACTTTTGTATAATTTTTTCGGTCAAATAATGTTCGTCCAAGTTGGATTCAGCTTATACTCTGCTTCTTTATATTTGCAAAAGGCAATTATTCAGTTGATACGAAGTTTGGATTCGATCAAGGTTTCCGCTGCTCGTGCTATGATTGTATGGATGGTTGGAGAGTATAATTCTGTTGGTCAAATTATCCCCATGATGTTAGCATCAGTAGTTAAGTACCTGGCAGGTTGCTTTACTGCAGAATCATTGGAAACAAAGCATCAGATTCTTAGCACTGCTGTCAAGGTACATTTTGTTATCTGATATTATGGATAGTATTTATGTTCTGCTTTCCTGCCATGCTCTTTTTCCTGTGTTCGTAGCGAAAATGACTTATATAGATGTTATATAT
>JABWDY010030106.1:20811-37078 GCA_013358455.1 Thalictrum thalictroides | reverse complement strand
ACAAGTATATTTGCGTTTGGGTTACTGGTATATGTTGGGTACATTCTATATGCCTTCCCGTCTTTGTTCAACTTGCATCGGTTGAATAGTTCTCTTCTTGTGTTCATTCTTTTCTGGGGCTTTAGCACGTATGTCTTCAATGTGATGTGCATGTTCCTGAATAAGAAATTGCAGAAGGTAGTATTTACTGATATATTGATGAAGTATGTTTTCAGTTTTAAAGGGTTGATCGTGATGGTGATATACTTTTTTTGGAACATAAATGCAGGATACAGAAATTTGGCAGACAATTGGTTTTTGGCATTATCATATTCCTGGATTATATCTACTTGCACAATTTTGTCTTGGAATTTTAGTGGCCCTGGGTAATCTTGTGAACAATTCTGTGTTTCTCTACCAGTCAAATCAGGATGGCCTATCCAGTGGCGATAAAATAGTAGAAGGTAAGGAGGTCCATATCAGAGATATGGCCAAGCGAAATGCTAGTTTGGCTTGGTTATTGATATGTTTTCTGTTGAGGCCTTTTAGATAACCACATACCAATTGGGGTTAGGTCGGGGCAAAATACCATTTTCCAAAGTGTTCCATAGTAGGAACTAAGGGTAAATTTTGATAACATGATGTGTATTAAGGCTAAATTAACTTTTGTTAAAACCAATAAGAATCATACACTTCTTAATTTGGGGATTTCATAAACCTTAAAAACAACTTTGTTGGCAAAATGAACCTAATCAACAAACTGACAGAAAAGGGTTAAAACCTAAAAGCACAATAAAATATTGAATCATCCTAACTCAACAACCAACTAAAACTGAGTCCAATATGGCTTTTTCATAGTAATCCCTTCATTTGTTAGTCAAGTAATTTTACCGTAACAGGAATCTAACTAATAAGCCCCGCTTGGTTACCCCACAAAAGTTTCCTAAAAAACCACTTCAATGAAAGGTGATTCAAACTCTTGGTAGATGGTTTATAACTAAATTTTCTATTTAATTAATGCAAAATTTTGGTATCCTACTAAAAGTGCAAAGATTATACACTTTTTTACAGGAATTTAGTGTTGACTATCTATTATTACTTATTATACTAGATTACTAGATATAGGTGGGGGACCATAGGGTTTAAGTTAAATTATGTGAGGGGCTATTAAGAATAGAGAAGAGTGGGAGACCATTAATTATTAAGAGGGGAATATTTGTCTTTCTTTCCTGGAGAAACAAGCAGGGCCATGAAAGCAAACAAATACCGAACTACCAAATTACTAAAAATAAAACCATGCCTAAAACGTGGACATGTGGAGGTGCCATGTGTTCATTGTGATTCTTATAACATTACTTGAACAAGTTGAGGAAGATAAAGTAAAAACAGTAAAGTTTTCAGAAAATAAGCTGACTTCTGTATAATGGTACGTGCTTGTGTGCATGCTATGAACACGTTTGATTATCTTTACATAATCCACAAGATTGAAGCCTGTTAGTTTTTGCTTTCTTCCTTCTCCCCCTTGACTGTATTTTATTATCATGCAGCTTAAGTCTAGTTATACTTATACTTTACTTAATTAACTTCTGAATGGATAAACTAACCATATCGTCTGCTGTAGATAAGGAAGAGACAAAGGTACTTATTGTAGCAACAGTAGCATGGGGACTGCGCAGAAGTTCTCGTGCTATTACTCTGATGTTGATATTTGTTATTGCTATTAAACCTGGATTTATCCATGCTTTATATAGTAAGTTTACTCACACCTCTGTTTTCTTTCTCTTCTTTTTTGGTACAGTATCTATTTATTACTAGTATCAGTCCTACTAATGTTTAGTAAATATTGTTCCTTACCATACTATCTTCCTGCTTTCTGTCTATCTAGATTCTAGAAATCAAATGTTTTTCTATTGTAAGAACTGCAATCCATGTTCTTGATATTTTTAAAATAGGTTTAGGCATCATAAAATATCATATTTCAATCTTGGAATTCTATAAATATAAGAGACTGTTTACTGCAATTTAGTGATTGCTTTCATATTGTGTATCTTGCTTCAGTGGTTTTCTTTTTGATATTTCTGCTGAGCCACACTGTGAGCGGAAAGATACTGCAGTCTCTGATTCTACTGTGTGAGGCACACTTTGCATTGTTGTACATCCTTCAGCTTGACCTAGTATCCAAGGCTTTGGAGGGAAAGGATTCTTTAACTATGGAAAGTCTTTCACAGTTAGGTATGAATTCATATCCAGTTGCTTTTACTTAAGTCATTTTTCTTTCAGAAAATATTATTATGGGAACTGAATCTTGTAGGTTTGTTTCCTGGTTATACCAGGGTTAAGGTCCATTTGGATCCTATTCCCAAAATTTGGGTGGTTATTATTATTTGTAAAAACTCTAGTTCTAGACTGCAAAAAATTTGAGAGCAGCATTAGTTTAGAGAAAAAAAAAAAAGGTTTTCTTCCTTAATCTTTGTTCCTTCAATAAATTTTAATGGGCAGTAGCTGTGCCAGCATATTTTATTTCTTGCGTGGTTAAGGAAAACTGCATACCTGCTCTGCTTTTGTATCATATTATGGTAATGTGCATTAAACTTTGAATTGGATGCAGGTCTTCAGTATCACGCTAGTTCCTTGGATTTCTTGCAAATAGCTGTGCTCTTGTGTTTTTGTGCAGTTCACAACCATGGCTTTAAAATGTTGTTTTCATTCTCAGCCATTGTGCAACACTCTCCCTACCCTCCAATTGGGTTTAGCATCTTGAGAGCAGGTCTAAACAAGTCAGTTCTGCTTTCGGTATATGCCTCCTCAAAAGTCAGAAAGAATCGATTGAATAATTCTTCACATGGTAGGGCTGTTAGACTTACCTAGGACCACAATTAATTTGGTTACAATTTCATATTTCAGTACTTAATTCGGTTCTCGAACATGTCATACATCAATACACTAAGTATTATAGACCATACGAAAATGGATCTTAGGGTGGCACTCATGCAAGGGGTGACACACCCGTCATTAAAAGCCACAAAGAATGTCTATAGTAGAAATGATATATTGCACCTTATGATTGTGTCTTTCTTTACCAGACGGCTGTGTGCAAAGTTCAGCTGAAATCTGATCAAATTTTTTGCCACGAATGTGTCCCATTAGATGATGGATTATGTATCCTGCATATGAGCAATATTGTCTAGTATTATATTTGATTATTTGCCACAGATAATTTTCTGCATATCAAACTTTCACTACAGATAACTAACATGGTGAGAGTTCTTTTGGTAAAACAAAAAGGAACTTAAATTAGTTTTATCCATAAAACTTTTATGGATTGCTCATCTTTTTCTTTTTTTTTTTCAGAGAGGAGGATAGCAACATATCTCAGTGTGATAGGGCAGACAATCTTATCTGCATATCACTCTTGTGGAGCCTATGTTGCCTTCTTGACTATTCTAATCACTGTCTACCTGATGTCACCTAATTATATTTCGTTTGGTTACCTTTTCTTCCTTCTAAACTGGATCATTGGACGACAACTGATGGAGAGAACTAGAAGACGCCTCTGGTTCCCACTAAAAGTGTATGCTAATATCGTCTTCATCCTTATCTATAGCCTGAGCATTTTCACCAGTTTCCAGATATGGTTGTCTGGGAGGATAAATTTGAATGTGAACTTCGGGTACGATCCAAAAGCTTCTTTGCTGCAAAATGTTTGGAAATCGCTGGCTGTTTTAATCGTAATGCAACTTTACAGCTATGAAAGGAGCCAGAGTAAGTATAACATAACAGAAAATTTTAATCCATCAAAACCTGGAATGCTTGAGTTTATGAGACGGCTTCTGATTTGGCACAGCGAGAAGATCTTATCTCTTGCTGTATTCTATTCATCTTTGTCTCCAGTTGGTGCATTTGGTTTTATTTATCTCCTTGGCCTGGTCATCTTTTCACCTTTACCTAAAGCATCTCGGGTACCATCCAAATTATTCTTAGCCTATACAGGACTTCTGGTTATCGTGGAATATCTCTACCAGATGTGGGGCAACCAAGTTGGGATGTTTCCAGGTCAAAAACATGCTTCTCTTGCCCTTGTTCTGGGTCTCCAATTATTTAAACCTGGATTCTGGGGTCTAGAATTGGGCCTGAGGGGAAAAGTCTTGGTGATTGTTGCATGTACTCTTCAATACAACGCATTCCATTGGTTGGAAAAGATGCCAAGTGCTCTCGTTAACAAGGGAAAATGGGAAGAGCCTTGCCCGCTATTTATCTCAGCAGAAGATACTCTACATGTTAGTTCCATTTGTACAGAACCATCCGAAGCTTCCAGTTTACTGAAACGAAGAGATGTGACAAGCAATTCTTGGCCATATTATGGTTCTGTTATGTCTCAAGGACCAGATCCATTGTCTAATGCAACGAATGACTCAGAAAATGGTAGACATAATGGCTCTTTTGGGTATGCCTGGGGAAGCTCTGATGAGGGTTGTAAGTGGAATAAGAAGAAAATTCATACTCTGAGGAAAGAAAGGTTAGAAATGCAGAAGACTGCTATAAAAATATATCTCAAGTTTTGGATGGAAAACATGTTCAGACTCTTTGGACTTGAGATCAACATGGTAGCTTTACTTCTTGCCAGCTTTGCTTTGCTGAATATCATCTCTCTTCTTTATATTGCATCCCTTGCTGCTTGTATTTTGTTGCGTCGTTGTCTTTTACGTAAGCTGTGGCTTGTATTTGTCTTTGTATTTGCTTCGATCCTCTTCCTCGAGTACTTCTCCTTATGGAAAAATCAGACACCTTGGACTCAACATGTTCCAAGTGAGATAAAAATGTGTTGCCATGACTGCTGGAGAAGCTCATTTCTTCATTTCAACTATTGCAAGAACTGCTGGCTTGGTACATAATCCTTCCCTAGTGAATAACTATACCATATTGCACATTCTGTATTTTACTGTTTTCTTTAATTTACACAAACTGGTTTAGAATCAAGTAAAACCAACTCTTATATGGCCTAATTTGAGCATGAATTTGCCGAAGTCTAGCAGTACTGCTCTAGATCTATTTCTTATTACTGATGCCAGTAACGTGTATCTTATTACTTGCTTGTTCTAACCATTAATGTTGACCACTTTTCTGTAGGATTTATAGTTGATGATCCTCGAATGCTTGCAAGCTACTATATTGTTTTCATGCTGGCATGTTTTAAACTACGTGCTGATCACTTGGGCAGTTTCTCTGAGTCACATACTTACCATCAAGTTATGTCTCAACGTAAAAATGCATTATTCTGGAGAGATATCTCATTTGAAACTAAAAGCCTGTGGACAATATTCGACTACTTGAGGCTATACTGTTACTGTCACTTATTGGATATTGTTCTCGCGCTGATTCTGATCACTGGAACTCTTGAGTACGACATTTTGCACATTGGTTATCTTGGTTTTGCACTGGTCTTTTTCCGAATCAGACTTCAAATCCTAAAGAAAAAGAATAAAATATTCAAGTTTCTGCGTATGTACAACTTTACTCTTATAGTTCTTTCTCTTGCCTACCAGTCTCCTTTCCTAGGAAAATTAAGTGGTGGGAAGTGCGGAAAGATCGATTACATATACGAGATGATAGGATTTTATAAATATGACTATGGGTTTCGAATTGCATCAAGATCAGCTCTGGTTGAGATTATCATATTCATGTTAGTGTCACTTCAGTCATACATGTTTTCCTCTCAAGATTTTAGTTACATTTCTAGATATCTGGAGGCAGAACAAATTGGAGCAGTTGTTCATGAGCAAGAGAAGAAAGCTGCATGGAAGACTGCACAGTTGCTACATATTCGGGAATCTGAAGAGCTGAGATGTCAGCGTAACTTGCAAGTGGAAAAGATAAAATCTGAAATGCTCAATCTACAAGTCCAGCTTCAAAGCGTGAAATCCACCGTGGATTGTGGTAGCACTTCTCCTGAAAATGCTAGCCTCAGACATAGAAGGCATTCATCTGTATGTATAAACAATGGGATCAGTTTCCCAGATAAAGAGAACATCATCCCTACAAAGAAAGAAACAGAAGAAACAGATTCTTTATCCTATTTTGAAACACATGGTTCTCCTACAAGTACAAAGACCTCCGTAGAGTCTACTGGACATACATTTAATTCTCTCTGTGAAATCACCGAACTAATAGAGAAATCTTCTCACAGCGAAATTTTGGATTTAGATAATGTGAAAGAAAAAAGGCAGAAGGAAAAATCGCCATTAATTTCTGCTGTGCAGCTGCTAGGTGATGGTGTATCCCAAGTACAGTCTATTGGAAATCAGGCAGTTGCTAACCTTGTGAGTTATTTGAACATTAGTCATGAAAGTTTGGATGTTAAGCACCAATCCCCTGCAGAGGATGCTGTGGACGCTGAAATAGACAGTTACAATAGGAGGTCTGAACACTTGGGCCGAGTTTCTTCTGTTCAACGGACCTTGTCTGAATCTACCAGTCTTCTGATTGGAAAGATATTCCATTACATACGGGCTCAGATGCAATCCAATAATGATGTTGTATGTTACTGTTGCTTTATTCTCATCTTTCTTTGGAATTTCAGTTTGCTTTCTATGGTCTATCTTGGAGCTCTTTTCTTATATGCTCTCTGTGTGTATACTGGCCCTAATTACATGTTTTGGGTTATTATGCTAATATACACTGAGCTCTATATACTGCTTCATTATCTCTATCAAATTATCATCCACCACTATGTGTTGGACATTCATTGGGAGGTGCTGCATGAAATAGGTTTTCCTGATCATAAAATCACATCTTCCTTTGTTATCAGTTCGTGGCCCCTCTTTCTTGTGTATCTATTTACTCTCCTGCAGAGCTCGATAACTGCTACAGATGGTGATTGGGTCTCCCTTACACAATTCAATTTTTTCAAGGGAACTCGTAACGAGGAAGATATAATTGCAACTTCTAGTTGGAAGAGGAGGATATGGAAAATGTTTTCGCTGGTAATCAATTCCACAAAAATGATGATTAAAAGTTTCACTTGGTACTGGAAGTCACTGACACAGGGGGCAGAATCTCCTCCTCACTTCTTACAGCTCTCAATGGAAGTTAAATCATGGCCAGAGAATGGAATTCAGCCGGAGAAGATTGAATCAGCGATTAATGAATTACTTATTCCTGTTCATGATGATATATGCAAGGAAAGAAATCCTTCTTTATGCCATTCTGCGAGTCGAGTTCGTGTTCAGAGCATCGAAAGAAGTCAAGAAAACCCAACGATAGTCCTGGTAGTATTTGAGGTGGTATACCCTTTCCCTCTGCCAAAGATCACGACAGAATGGTTCGAGTCCTTCACACCAGCAGCGGATGTAGCAAAGGAACTTCTGAAAGCACAACGTGCAGGGATTGATGTGGAAATAGGATTTCCGTACCCAATTATATCTGTGATAGGTGGGGGAAGAAGAGAAATAGATCTCTATGCCTACATATTTGGTACAGATTTGGCCGTTTTCTTTTTAGTTGCCATTTTCTACCATTCTATCATAAAAAATAGCAATGAACTTCTTGAGGTGTACCATCTTGAAGATCAGTTCCCAAAGGAGTATGTATTTATCTTAATGGTAATGCTTTTTTCCCTTGACAAGACTCTATTTTTGTTTATTTTAAGTAGTGTTAAACTGTTAATTAAATTTGTCGTTTAGATTTATTTTCATTGTGAAAAAGAATTATTCTTTGGAAACTTTGAAGTCAACTTTGATTAAGTCAAAACATATTCAAAGTGACTAAAATGTCAGATGACCAGCCTGGAAAAAACACTCCATGACTCCATAGTGACGTTGCTGAGATGTAGTTGTACTGGTAATAAATTTCGTACATATGGATATGGTGAACTTGAATTTGGAGTTGTCCAGCTTAACATGAACTTCAACTGAGGTGTTTTAGGTTGAAATTTAGGAATTGTTTGTTATAAACACTGGTGTGCCCCTGGTGGAATGGTCTCTTGTAGGATATATTGTTAGGGAATCACACTTATCAGTTTAAAGTATTGACTGATACCCTTGCTCATGTCGTACAACTGATGCAGACGTACGTATGTAAAATTAATTCATAACAACCTGAGCTAGGTTCTTTCAATTTATTGTGTCTATGTTGTGCAGGTACTCTTTTTCTTGATTATGCTTGATCGCATTATTTACCTCTGCTCGTTCGCCATGAGTAAAGTCATATTTTACCTATTCAACCTCATTCTCTTTACATACTTTGTCACTAAATATGCTTGGTCCATGGAACCTTCAAACAAATATGTGGGAGCGCTAGCAATCCGTGCTATCTTTCTGACAAAGGCAATTTCCCTTGCACTCCAGGCAATACAAATCCGATATGGTGTTCATCATAAAAGCACACTATATCAGCAATTCTTGACGAGTAAGGTTTCACGGATTAATTTTTTGGGATTCCAACTTTATCGTGCCTTGCCCTTTCTCTATGAATTGCGATGTGTACTTGACTGGTCATGCACAACAACATCTTTGACCATGTATGACTGGCTGAAGGTAAGTTCATTGTATTCTTTAATCTCAGTCTCTTTATAGAAACTATTTTTAGCTTATTTCATATTATTATTATTTCCATTTATGCAAAAGGGGACATCTCTTGAGTTTCTTTAATCACCTTATTGGATTCACTCGGTTGAGGCTATCACTTCAATGTACACATTACCAGGTTTGTACTCCAAATTTCTTGTGTATGCAAAGGCACAGGAGGAAGAGAGAACCTACTGTCTTCCCATCTTAGTCAAGCAAGATGTGTAAGTGAGGAAACAAGTGTTCTATTAAAGACCCATTTAAATCACAGATACAAAGTGACTTGTAAAAATAGATATAAATTCTTTTGTATTTCAGGGGTTATTTTCCATCATTTTGATATATATAATAATAGGGAAAATATTCCCCTGATTTTATATTGAGAATTTGTTGCCAAAGAAACAAGAAGACTTAGATTACTTCCTTTTCTTGAAAGTTCCAATGAACCAGATTGCCAGACACCCTTGGTTGTACTTTCATATGAAATTTGATCTTTATCATGTCTTCTTTTTTCTCTTGTATCTAAGTTGTTAGTTGTGTCCATGGAAAATCAAAGTTCTTAGTTTACCTATCAGGGGAAAAATGTCAAATGCACAAGTCTTACATATGGCTTTTGTTTAGTTGGAGGATATTCACTCAAGCTTGTATCTTGTCAAATGTGATGTGGATTTAAATAGAGCTAAACACCAACAAGGGCAGAAGCAAACAAACATGACCAAATTCTGCAATGGGATATGTCTATTCTTCATACTGATATGTGTTATCTGGGCTCCTATGTTGGTAAGTTACTGAAGCTCTATACTGAATTGTATCTAACTTGTTGTCTATGACCCAGAGAAAGGTCTGTCTTATTAAGATGTTGGTTGCTTTTTTCTTATAAGTTATAAATGATTGCAGTATAGATTACATTGAAACACATTGGAGTTAGAAAATGATAATGCTGAGATGCCGAACAAAGCTCAATGTGATCTTAATTTAATGCTCTTAGAATCATCTAATATTTGTAGTTCATACAACCGTCGTAGGACATGAGAAGGTGTTCCTTGTTACCCTTTGGCTCTTTTTTCAAAGCAAAGACTATAAGGTTCAGTAAATGTAGAAATCCATTGCTTTGAAGTAAAGATTCTGGTTTCGCCTAAATTAAATGAACTTTGAAAAAAAAAAGTTCTTGGCTTGTGCTGAGATGCCTAAAGCGGGAGGGAGATGAACCTATGAAAGGAAGGACATCTTGACCAAAGGAGTGACAGGGGTCCCCAATGTTTTAATCTTTGAAATGGCCTCTCACTACATATCGCTATGCTAGAACTTTTAAAACTCTATTTGTTCTTTCCCTAGCTTGTTATTCAAGTCTTTTGGGATTTATAGTTTTTCCTTCTCGCAGATGTATAGCAGTGGTAACCCAACAAATATTGCAAATCCTATCAAAGACGCAAGCGTTCAGATTGATATTAAGACTGCAGGTGGTAGGCTGACTATGTACCAGACCACACTGTGTGAAAGCTTACCTTGGGATCACCTCCAAGGAAATGCTAATATGGATCCTGAACGTTATCTTGATGATTACAATGTGAATGATATACAGTTGATCTGCTGCCAACCTGATGCAAGCACTTTGTGGCTTGTCCCTCCTGTCATCCTGGCTAGATTTGTCCAGTCCATAACGGTGGACATGATTATTACCTTTTCATGGGTATTGACCAGGGATCGTCCCAAAGGGAAGGAAGTTGTAAAATATGAAATTATGGCAAACTCTCCAAACACATCGGAGGTTCAGGCGGTTTTCAATGGTACCGCTAATAGTTTTAGAATATATGATTTTTACCCGAGATACTTCCGGGTCACAGGGTCTGGTGATTTTCGTCTTCTTGAGCAGACGGTATGCGACAATAACTATTTCTCTTCCCTTTAGTAACTCTTTGACAATAGTATCCATCCCTGTAAGCTTGTTTAATATTTGTCAATGACAAAGGATACAAATTTTTTGTCTCATGCAGGTGGATGCTGTTAGTGGGGATCTGACGTTGAATCGTGGAACTACGCAATGGTGGTCCTTCAATGATATCAATGCCTCAGATGTAGGTGGATGTGTTGGTCTGACAGGACCTATGGCCATTGTTGTATCTGAGGAAACTCCACGTGAGTCTATGAGATCACAAGTTCACAACATCACAGCTTTCTGAATATGCTGATAGAAATGAGTTTTGACTCATTTTCTTCTGAATTCTCACTGTGTTCCTCTCATTCTTTTTCAGAGGGTATACTTGGTGAAACTCTAAGTAAGTTCAGTATCTGGGGTCTCTACATAACCTTTGTGCTCGCGGTCGGTCGCTTCATCAGACTCCAATGTTCTGATCTAAGAATGAGAATTCCATTTGAGAATCTTCCTTCTTGTGACAGGTAGCAGAAGCTAAATACAGGAAAACCTCTTTGAATTAATAGCTGTGGGACCTTTGCAACCTTTGCAATTTTATTATGTTTTATTAACTTACCGAGTATTGATTAGCTTGTACATCACAAATTGGACCAGAAAATTTCATTAACTTAGAGATTATTAACAATGGAGTATTAATTTAAAGAGGTTCTACTGTAAAATATATAGTTAACTCCCCATTGTTCGTGTTAGCAAGATTATACAGACTGAATAAATAGATTTGATATCTTCCAACTCTATATGAAAAATAATTTGAGTTATGTTTATTGTAGGTTGATAGCCATATGTGAGGACATATATGCTGCAAGAGCGGAGGGAGAGCTTGAAGTTGAAGAAGCCCTTTATTGGACCCTGGTGAAGATTTACAGGTCACCACATATGCTCCTTGAGTATACCAAACCTGACTAGATTGACATGACTTATCTCCAGTTTTGCACCCAGCACCTTCACCATTCTCAACACCGAGACATCCACTTACAAAGGAAGGTTTTATTGGAAACCTATGGGGAGGCCTGAGTTAGGGAACACTCATTCAGTTTGTGCTCTATATATCCCGGAGTAAGAAGGGCAGTTGGAGTTGGGACCAAACGGTTAGACCAATTTACCAATTGGTGACTTGGTGTCTGAGTTTGATTTTACATTCTTGGGAGTTGGAGTGTGTGGTGTCTGAGTTTGACAAAGTCTGTAAAATCAATATCATGTGAAGGAATGATTCATAAAATGCAAAGACCCAATATGCATGGGCAATGGCCAGAGATTGTGTTTGTTCAGATTCTTGGAGGAAATTCTCCCCGTAAACAAGTTCATCAGTCCCAGACACCACTCACTTGTGCAAAGTGTCAGAGACACAGTATGCCACCTCCAACAACACTATGGTATGTGCCCGTCCTGATATTTTGAAGAAACCTTCCATTGCATGGATACAAGATTCATGTTCATATTTGTAGATTGGCTTGATGATTATTATGAGGAAAGGCTTCAGATTCCGTGGCTTCCCATTTATAAATTATCGGCAGTTGATGTATAAGTCTGAGGAATACCAATTCTTAGGTTCAATACATTGAAAACCATGTCAATCTGTAAATGCTTCTTTTAAGTTTCTCGGTTTGTATAGATGGTGGAATAGTCCTCAATACATTGTACTAGCAAATGTTCACATGCACAAACCATTTCAATAAAAATCAGTGCATTCCCATTTCAACAAATAGATGTTCAAACTTGTTTGAATTCGATTTAAATACTAATAATAAACCTTTCCTTCATCCTCTGAAACGCTTCTTCTAAGCAAGAGGAGAAACTGTCTTTTATTTCAAAGCATCTAGAGCTATAGTGTATCTATGTTCCGAATGAAATACCAATTGACAGTTGATGTTTGATTCTGAGGAACTTTGGCATAACCTCATTAGACCTATTTTAATAACTCTGGAAGTCCAGGCATAAGTGCATAAAATCGGTAGAAAGTTGTCACATCACATTTTTTTTATTTTTCTACAGCAACCACCTACATCCAAGAAGAAAGTTGCCACAAGACCAAAGCATCTCATGCATTTCAATTGGTTTTGAACTATTGAGGATCATTCCAAGTTTCCAACCCATTCTGAGATAATGGCGCATTCCACTTAGGAGGGTCACCCGCCTAAGATATCTCCAAGTGGGATAGTCTACATCATAATTTGTTGCTGATGGGGTACGCGTTCGCGTGGCCCCTGTGTAAAAAAATAATAAATAAATACTGTCATGGAAATATTGTAATAGAAAGAAACAAACCTCCAAAATCCAAAAGTTTTTATTTTTACTTTTGAAATTGAAACCAAAAGTTATATAACTGGCCAAATGCCAATGAATGTGACTACTTCAGGGCCTGCACTATATGTAGAGAAGATGGCATGCAGCTGCATTGTTAAAAAAAAAATGTAAGGATGCCTGAGAAACAGAGAAACAGAAAGCCGAACCAAAGGAAGCTGACCATTCATGTACTTGCAATAAAAGGACTACATCGCTTCTACTACTTAACTACTAGCAAATTTCTTTATACATATTTTTCAGACCTCCAGTTCCTGACAAGAAGCTCAAACATTGGATAATGGACAAAAGTTCCAGCAAGAAGAGACAACTCTTTGATTCACGACCATCACAAATCTTTCATGTTCCTGATCTTTTTGCTAGAAGAAGCCCTACCTTCTATATCTTCAGGAATAGTGTCCTCCATTATCTTTGGGCTTGTAAAATTGAAATCTGAAATATTCACCACTGATCTGTACTTCGGATTGGCTGCTAGAAACTGCTCTACTTCGTTTAGGGTCCTCACCTTCTGTCCTGTTGGCATAAGATAATAGGCATCACATTTGGAGAAATCACTTCTAACCACCAATTTCTTCTTGAATCCATCTGGGGTCTTTGGGAGATTGGGCTTATCAATAACCCAAGTTCGAGTGTTATCATACTCAATATCAGCAGGGTCTTCACATGAGACATTGGATTTCTTGTTACAGAACCATGGATTATCTCTAAGATTTTTCCTGATTTCCTCGTACTCTTCTTGTGTCGAAATTAACCTCCACTTAAAACATTTGCCACACTGCACAGAGTACATACTAATTGACGAGGTTGATGAACGAGATTTGTGCCATTGAGCACGTGGAGTTGAACTTGGAACCTTACCAACCAAAAACAAAAAAATTAAAATGAGAGGTCTAAGATTTTGCATGGTGGTATTATGGAAGTACTGCATTGTAGCACGTCATATTGATCAGAAGAAAGCACTTAAAATATGTACATACGGATCAACTTGGCAAAATCGCTCCCTCCTCCCTCACATACACAGGCCACACCCATTGCCAAATACTGAGCATTGCAGAAGTTTCAAAGGACCAGTTACGTTGATGAACTTTTGCTTTCATAAAAACACAAGGTATAGCCTATAGGGCAGGACTAATCAAAATGCACTTTTATCTACTGGTGTGTACTAACCTACTACTAGTAAGAAGCTTACAACTGAGAATCCCCCTCTAAAACTAAATATTCTGACACAATTATTACTACTTGTGGTTTTATTTAATGATATTTTGGATATATATTGGGCTCTTCCAAAACAAGCATAGAAATTATGACAACTATGTTGTACTGCGACATCAACACGTATCATCAAAATCTCTCAAACAGTGATCAATTTCATTATTGTCGGGTCTAAAAAATACGCCACATACTGAAAGTTAGCTTTAGAGTAAAGGAATTTTCTTCCCTTGCAGCCTAATATATTATATAGAAATACAACTTAGTTGCATAAATGAATAATATGAGTATACAGATAACACAAACAGTATCATTACACGAATGGAAAAATATGACATGTTTTATCAAATTTATTATATATATTGACAGTTTCAATTATTATGAAAGTAAACCCCAACTCTAATTAATGGTAACAAATAAGTGAACACTACAAAAGTTCGCATCTTGAGCACAACGTGAATTGAGAAGAACCCTAACTCGAAACTATAAAATCCTTAAAACGGAATCAAAGTAAGAAAATTGAAGGACATTAGAGAAACCCCATTACAATTTTAGAGCGAAATAAAGCTGAAATTTTTCATTGGGTAGGTTTTCAACTATTTCAAAATTCACAGAGAATGGGAAGAGAATGCAATGCATACCATTGCGCGTCCTTCCTCTGGTGCTCTCCGATTATCTGATTAGAAGTTCAGAGAAACAATCAAACATATAAAAAGCAAGCAAACAAGCAAGAGAGAGAGAGCTCTGCTTACGTACGTGACTCCATTGAAGTTTGCTAGCCAGTAGCTATTGCCTTGGGACTTGGAGTCTGCTTCTGAACTGAACTCGATGTCTAGCCAAACAGCACGATTTAAGAGTATGAACGTGGGCCGTTTTTGGAATGTTGGGCTGGCGTTATATGAATTTGGGCTAGGTAATTGATTTTACATGGGCCTCATATTGCTTAATGATATCCAATAAAGTGAAAACATGGGCCTCATGGAATCATGGTAGGCCTACCCGCCAGCATTCACCAAATGCCCAAGTAAGAAGATATACGTCAATAATACTTGTATTTACATTATTTTTTTACAAAAGCCCAAACTATTTTTGTAGAAGTATACAAAAATAATATTTTATCTTTTTTATGTAACTTCGATGCTTTGAGTTTTAAACATTGTTCTAGACTTCTAGGACGGGTAACTGGGCAACTCACCTCCTTGCCTTACAAACACGGACTTGAGCTCTCTGGTTGCCACCTTCTTTTTTTCTATTTCTATATGGCTTCGTAGCCAACTTAACCATGATCTTTTATTCTGTACTACTCAGGAAACTGAGCCACTGAGGAACCTTATTATCTATCTATCTAAGGGTGTAGTTGATTATTTAAGAAAAAATATATATATATTTTCAACACAAATAAAAAAAAATTTATTATCGACTACAAATATAAAATTTATATTGTCCATAAACTACTATAATGGTTGCAAAAGTAATTAGTTAACGTATGTGGAATTTTTTTTTTGTTCACGTTAATGCATCTCTTTTATTTTGAGAAAAGGTCATACAATTGGCGAAAAAATAGGTTTTTTGGTCAGTGAACTTTCACTTTATTTTCACTTTGGTCAATGAACTTTTTTTTTGGCAAAATAAACAAAAATTAGGCATTTTGCTTGTTTTGCAAAATCAAATTACAACTTGTATTTTGCTTAACTTTTGTTTATTTTGCAAAAAAATCAAAGTTCATTGCTTGTTTTGCAAAAAACAAAAAAGTTCTTTGACCAAAACGAAACTAAAATAAAAGTTTATTGACCAAAAAAACAATTTGTCCTACAATTGGCACTCCTTGACAATTGATTGTTGGCAGAGTTACTTCACTTAATTAAATAAAATAAATCTTTCTAATATCTCTTGCCAATTAAATCATCGTAAATTCATTTTTTTCTTTTCTCATAGAACACTTTGTTTTAGAACGAAAACATTTTAGACCTCCCATTACATTATTAAACATTGGTTGCGTTTGCATAGTGTGTACACCAAACACCATTTGTCTAAGCACATTAAAAAAAAAACTAAACTAAACTATAGTATAGTATCATATTTTCCACATCTAATTTTTGGATATTTGCAACCTAAATCATGAAAAATAAAAACGAAATTAGTGGACTATGATTAAGTCTCAAATAATTTACAGCCCTGGTAAAATGTTATTTTTCTTAATCATGGTTAGTATTGGTTTAACCATGGTTAATCAAGGTTGGTTGATTAATAATCTTAATCACCTTTATAACTCCCAACCCAAATT
>JABWDY010030099.1:6971-17079 GCA_013358455.1 Thalictrum thalictroides | reverse complement strand
GCTGTCAATTTTTTGTTTTTAAATTGGGCCGGACGATGTATACCAAACCTACTGGACCAACCGAACATAAAGGTTGGGCCAAGCCTGCTTATTTTCTTATATAAACTATCTACATTTTCATAAATTGGGCCGGACGATATATTCCTATTGCCTACTGGACCAAGGTCCTGTGAGGACATAAAGATTGGGCCGGGCTTTCTTTTTAAACGGATTTATTTTCTTAAATCTCTTGTCAGTTATCTCTGCACATATTGGACAGGCTCATTTTTATAGCTCGATCTTCAATAAAAATTGGAGAAATAAACTTTATGATGATCAAAACTCAAAAGCCATGCATGTCAGATTGCCAGGCCAACAACTATTTGTTCAAAGTAGTGAAGAACACACGTTCAAAGTAGTGAAGAATTACATAAATATGATCAATAGATGATCTCTTTATTAATGAAGTATGCAGCTAGCTAGAACAAAATCATATCACACGTGCACATTAATTACATATATGCAAACTTTATATTATACTTTGAATTATATTCCTTCCCAAACTTTATATAATTAGTTATGAATTGGTGGCCTTCTTCGAGCCGGAGAATAATCCATAACACCTACCTCATCACCTTCTTCTGTGGAATCCTCTAGTCTATGTGTAAACAGATCATTCTGGGTAGTAGAATTATTATATTCAACCACAATGGCGACTGCAGTATGGATCACTTTGGTTTCCATCTCCATAGCTCCTACTGCAACCATGTATTATGTATATATATATTGAGATTAATTAGTAATAATTAAGGAAATTCCATATAGCATATATATATATATAGTGTTATGAAACAGTAATACTACTGATGACCTACTGTATATCTACACGTACTGCTTGCAACAAGCCAACAAGCTCATTAAGTTTGTCGTGGAAATCCCAAAACAAAAGGCATTCTCTTCAACATATACAAATTAACAAATAACAACAACAATTTTGGGTCTATTTTTTACCTTGATTTGAGATTGAAATGAGGCAAAACAAGAAAGTAGATGCCGCCAGTAGAACAACTTGCTGAGGACGTCTCAATGCATACATCATCATATAATGGTTTTGATTAAACTTTTCCAACAGATTGAAGACTTGGCGTTCAAGAGTAGTACATACGTTACGTACTTCATTCCTTGATATGTATAACTCAATACCTTTTTATAGATGATAAAGGTGCTATAGTTCAACTTCTGTAATGCGTGGTGGATTTGGAAATGAGTACGTACTTAAAGGGGAAAAAACAAATGCTACACACAAAATCTTTTTGATGAGGTTGATCCAGTTCCATACATGTGTTCTAACTGGCATGGGGCCTTTTCAGGTGTGTTTTACACCAATCAAAACTCACTCTATCGTGGCATGAATATCGATCGCAACATGTTTGATGTTTTTCGTATCTATAAATCAGTCTGCATTTATATAATTACTTGCTTGTATGCAAATGAAAAACTATAGCAAGTAATAGACAAGTAGACCATTAGCTTCCTCAGAATAAACAGATAAGAACGAAATTAAGAATTAGGTCAAGTTCAGATGACATTGATGTTATATGTTTGTTAGATTTCTCTCATGAGAAGAAACAATACAAAACAAAGAAAGGGATAACACAAGAACAAGCCATTTAATTACAATGGAGCAGGCCGGGCCATGACCATTTCCAACAAAAGAAGGTGCAAATCACGTGGGACAAGGTGCTCTTCCATCTCTTTCTTGGTCCATCATGTTGTTAGAATAGAAGTTAGAAGGTACAATGGCAAATCAAACCCAATCTTGTTAGTGCTGAAATTGATAGATTTAGTTGTTGTTAAATATCTATCTACTAGTCTAGCTATATATATCTATATAGTAGAACTCAATAATATAAACATCTTATTGCATGAATTCCAATTGAACTACTGCTTAGCAATGTGCCAATCATGCATTCACAATTCACATAATAATACATATTTGTTTCAAGCATCTAACCAATATATAATCTACACACTTTATATATCTTAAGTTATTTGAGTGACCGGCCGGCAACTGGCATTCTGGCAAGGGCAAATTCCTTTGTCTAAAAAGTTGGGAGTCATCACAGTGAGTGCAATATTGTGTATCTTCTGTCTAGCTTGTAAGAACTTCTTCCTTAGGGTTCAAATCGATCGAGTTTCTCTAATGTAAATTATATTAAATTGCTTTCAATTTCAAAATTCTTTTTGCAGGATACAGATGGCCAACGATAGTAAAGATGAACAAAAAATGTAGTCATAATTAGCGTAAAAATCAATTATATTCAAGAAAGATAAACTAAATTGACAACTCTAAGACACATGAATTCTCTCCCTCAACGGGTTCTCTATTCTTCTAATCATCCAGAACGTAACGTTTAGGTAGCTTTTCTTTATCCAACAGCCGAAAATCCCTAGTGGAAACAGACCTGCGATCCAGCAGAGCAGACCTGTTTATTTTACTTTTTCCTTCCTTAGTTGTGCTTGTTTTGGTTGTCGGTAAAGGAGGCATGTTTATGATATTCTTAGCAGCATTTGGATGACCCTCAGTTCTTGATGTTTTATTCACATGCGAAGTTATACCAGGGAACACTGCAGGTGGTGAGTTGATCATTTCTGGAACACTTGGCTTTACACTAGATGAAGTGCTCCCTGGACTACTCCCTGTATCTCGTCCCGCGCTTTTTTCCTGTTCCTGTCACAACATATATATTGCACAATAAATGAGATTTCTCTTTCCTACTTGGCAATGTGGACTGTCCACGCTTGCAACAGGAAGGCTAGCTGCTCGTGTTGGTTTGCTCTTAATGGATGTTTATTGAAAGTTTAGATATATACCTCTCTAGAAGATCCAGAATCACCTTTGGAGCTTTCAGTAGACATATCCCTTTTCCGACCTTCGCGTTGAGTTCGAGAGCGTCTTGTTTTCTTGTTCCTAAAATGGGGAATCAATTTCAAAATTAATTAAATCACACCTTATAGAGGAAACCCAGTTTACAGTAATACAGTATATCACCACACCAACTAAGTAAACTAAATACAGTAGAACCTCTTTAAATTAATAGCTTCGGGACCTAGCCTAATTTTATTAACTTAAGAAGATTATTAACTTTTCGAATTAAAATGGGAAAGTTGGAGTTAACCCACCCTCATTTTAAAAAAAAAAACCCACATAGATGAAAATTTGGATTTTACACCCCACCGTTTGCTATATCTTCTTCCGTAAATACCTTTCACCAGTAATTAGCCCCCCAAAACTTGAAAAGAATAGACTCACAACGTTCCAGCAATTCGAGTGCTAATAACTTACGTTAAAATCCTTATCAAGCAACACATTGGAAGGCTTGATATCTCTATGAACAATCCTAAGCCTTAATTCTTAACGGAGGTAAGCCAGAGCTTTTGCTTGTATATCTAGTAAGTTGGGACTGAAGAATTCTATTAACTTAGAGAGATATTAACGAATCTAGTATTAACTTAAAGAGGTTATACTGTATCACAAATATAGTAAATATACTTGGCCAAGTAATTGTCAGTATATATTTTACAGTTTAATTTTTATTTATCACAAAATCGAAATCATACATATCTCTGCCCAGTGCCCACTGCCATTAACATTGACTACGATGATACGCCGCTTTTCAGGTTAGTAAAGGTGGATAACGAAATTTAAAACCATAATCCAATAAATATATTATATGAACCACTAGAGAATCACACTTCACTATCAGAAAAAATTGCTTACTTTTTCTTCTGAACAGCATAATTTGGTTCTTCCTCCTCCTTGTAGACCACAGGCAGGCCAGCAAGGTCGCATGCCAGTGGGCTTGTAGAAAAGAACTGTAAGCAATAAAAACTTCTTAGCATATATAGAACTTCCTCAAACTAAATAATTTGATTAAGCTTTACGGAGTCTTTAACAATTTGATTGGGATCCAACAAATAAAATGGTGGTTGCGTTTGATACAATATGAGAATATGCACTTTTACTGCTAACAAAGATGCTAATGTAATTGCAGATGCTTTGACCATTCTTTACACACTGCAATATTCTGAGATCAATTTTGAACCCCTCCAGATACTTTCAGTAGTACTGAATACACTTACACATCAAAAGTAATAATATCAAGAAAAAGAATATTTCGGATTCCTCTGAAAACAATTCCGCACTTCAATTACTATAAACCTTTTTATCAAATAACTGCGGATTTTAAAGATAACCTTTTCAAGGGGAATGGGAAGGCTTCTGCAATTTAACTTACTTCACTTTGAAGAGCAGACGATGCAGTTCCACGATAAGAGGGATCGAGAGCAAGAAGCACAGTCAAGAGACCCATAGAACATTCAGGGAAGTCCCTAAAAGCTTCTACATGACTAGGTTTGTAAGGTTGTGGCGGGCGAAAGCTTGTAGGAAGCTTCAGTTTCTTCCAATATTCCTCTGATGGTGATCCACAGAGCTTAAAAATCCTATGAAGTTGCTCAACCTGTAACTTCATAAGTTATTAAGGAAAGATAGTAGATTCTCAATCATTTATAGAGATAACAAATCATTAATCAGTGATGACAGAGGGACTGACCTCTGTTCTACCAGGCATAATTGGCCTTCCTGCAAACATTTCTGCCATAAGGCATCCAGCACTCCAAAGATCAATACCAATTCCATAGTCTGTGGAACCCAACAACAGCTCAGGGGCCCTATACCACAGTGTCACAACTCTGCTCGTGAGAGGTCTCTTTAGGTTAGGATTGAAATAATTTGCGAGCCCAAAATCTGCAATTTTTAGTGTCCCTTGTTTGTCAATCAACAAGTTTGATCCCTTGATGTCACGGTGTAAAATCCCCCTCTCATGACAATGCTGGAGTCCTGAAAGCAGTTGTTGCATGTAACACTTGACCTGCAGCAGAAGCATCCACCAATGATTAAGAAGTGGAACTTTTGGCCTCCAAAATACTACAAGACTATAAGGAAGATCAACCAACCTGTGGTTCAGTGAGTCTTCCATCAGGGCGAGAGATGACTCTTGACAAGTCTGTCTGCATAAACTCAAAAACCAAGTAAAGACTATATTGCATTCTTGATGTGGCTAGTCCTTCCAGCTTTATAACATGAGGGTGATTCAAATGTCGTAGTATCATTATCTCTCTTGCCATAAATCTGATGCTCTCAGGTTCTGACGTGTCAAACCTGACCTTCTTCAGAGCAACAATCTTGCCAGTGTCCCTATCTCGAGCCTTATAGACATTGCTGTAAGTTCCTTGGCCGATCTGCAAAATGTATTCACCAAATGCATATATTCATCGGGCATCTCTTCAGCGATTGCAAAGTACATGAGAAACAAAAGAATAGATTTTTCATCAATTTGAGATGATGATACTGTTAAAAAATAGGTGAATTTTGTTGAAACTTTAGAACAAACTATACAAATTCTTTCAGTTTTACTCATTCTATAGATTGCAAATACATCTAAATCCACGTCTTCCAGTTGCCATGAGTGAAAGGAAACTATAGGAACAAGAATTAAATTCTGAGTAATTGATCGAATGCAGAGCTAAAACGACATGGCACTGAACACAACCGATGAATCATACTAACATATATATTAATCCACAATCAACAAACATGCAATTCTAAAAAAGAAAAATTGATTAAAATTTCCACTCACCTTGTCCAGCTTATCGTATAATTCCGCGCTCCTGGGGACTAAGCCAACTAGAGCTTCCTTAGGAATGTTATCAGTGAGCCACTTAGGCCAACCATCAACAAGCTCATCTTCTAGAGCCTCTTTCTTTGATATACTTTTCTGAATAACATTTACACCAACATCACCTTTCTTTTCAGGTTCACGACTAATCAATTTTCCCTCCTTTTTATCACTAGTGCCCATATTCTTATCAATACCCTCAGCATCTCGAAGCAACTCAGTACTGAAGTTCTTCTGAAACTCTGGTTTTCCTCCAACTCTTCTTACTTTTCCAACAATATACCCATTCTCCAACTTCAGCTTTTCGACTCCACGAGGTGGCGAAAATGTAGAAGGCCTAGCTTGAACACACCCCATTAAGAAAATGTTCTAAAAGTAGCATAAAGAAAAGAAAAGATGGCAGAAGCCAAAAGTTGTTAAAAATGAAGAAAAAAACCTTGTTGAAATAAAGAAAAGAAAAGAAATGAAAGAATAATGATTCAAGAAAAAGTCTTTGATTAGTTGTTTACAGAATGGATCAAAATCAAGCTTGAGATAGAGGGCAGAAGCCAAAAATTGCAGGCTGGCCGGCTCTTTCAAGAATCATATCTTCAAAGTCCTAACTATTCATTTATATCTTTCTCCGCTAGAAAAGAAACAGTTCATTTAATTTGATTTTTTAAAGAGAAGTTCGTTCTATCTATCTATCTATCTATCTATTTATATTCATTTTTATAATTTTGGATATTTTAATGCCAAGGTTTCTCTTAACAAGTACAATTGCAGCAGGAAGACAAGGGAAAGCAACTGCTTTAAACCACGACAAATATATACTTTCAAAGAATCTAACGAAGCGGACTTAATAAAGTGGAGATGCAACAATAACCAGTTGTATAGGTTTCTTTCTCACCCTGTGGTACTGTTCAAATTCAACGGCTCTCAAACCCAACCACCGCACACGGTGGACTCAATCTCTAGCCGACTTAATTGGGTTACAAGTTAAATCATTCACAGACTTCACAAGCTTCTTAAATGAAATTCATCAAAGCTGATAGATTGCAACAATATAAGTGGAAAAACTTGAGTAATCCCTAGTTCTAAGTTTGGGTCAGTCAAAAAAACCTCTACCCAAGTAAAATCTAAACACAGAAGCAATAAAGAAACACTGTAGAACAAATAAAAACTGATGTAGGAAGATAATCTATGCTACTCAAAACAGTAAACTATCTTTCATTTTCACAAATACCTCAACTTCTGATAAAAATGTTCAGATCAGAATACAATTGTGTTCTCAGTTCATTCCAAAATAATCAAAAAACTATATCAGATGGTGTCTGATCAAGAGAAGCCATTTCATGAGCACCTCTCAAGTTACTACACCAAGCATCTTCAAAAAGGCAATGAGATTTTTAATGTTCAAAATCAAAACAATAAATGAAATGTTTTAGAGTGAAGTCTCTCAAAACGCTACGAGATAAAATAGTAATGAATTGAAGTACAGATAGGAATGTGTGAACTCTTCATCTTTTAGCTTGGAGTCGCCTAAATAAGGAGCAGTTTGAATCCAGACTGTTAGCTAAAAAACTACTGAGGCTAATATTTTCTCCACTTGTAAATTGCCGGGAGGATGATAAACCAAGGTCAAACGGACCCAACGAATCAGTCTGTACTCCATTTGATCGATAAAAGGACAAAACAGAAAGGAAAATATAGATTAGATACCTGCATGGAGTAATGTAAAAAAATAACTACATAATGGGGTTGAGATGTTCACTTACCCAGGTTATACCTCCCTTCCCAAGGCTGCTTGAAACATTGTTCATTTCTTGTATACAAGGTGATGAATCTACTTTTGCTTCTGGGGAAGTGTGGTTCTGCCCAGCTTCAGTATTCCCCTAAAAGAACGGCAGGGTAAGATTTAAAAATTTTCCAAAGTTTAATCCAAGAAAAAATGACTGACCTTGTGGGCTTTCTACAACTGCAAGACAAGACGAGCACTTACTGAATTAAATTCTTAAACCAGAAACTGACTTTACCTCCTGGATACAAGAAACAGAGCTAGTACTTTTAGATGAGAAGATTGTGTCTTTGCCCAAAGAAGAAGACTTGGGAAATGTAAATGCATGGCGTGTATCCTCAGCATCCAGAAATGACGACTGCGTGCCACTAGAAACACGCTGTGGGTCTTGAGTATGACGATATATATGTGCAGCAATAGCAGCATCAAATGAATCACAGCTGAATGGAATCTGCTGCGAATACGAATTGCTTCCTGCAGGCACTGGATCAGTCCGGTTGGGGGCAGCAAGTAGTGAGGCTTCCGATAATAAACCCCCAATGCTTATGTTAGTCAAACTATCAGTCCATATTGATGAAGATGGTGCCAGGCCCTGACCAATTCTAGAATTTTCCTACACAGCAAAAGAAAGTTAGTACATATATATTTTTCATGTCCTCAAGAGTAACAAAAGTACAATACTAAAAAATATAAAAGTTAAGAAAGTCCTCATTCAAAGAATACCAGAGGCTCATTGGCTCTATCTGATCGCATACATTCAACCTGTTCCACATTTGGTGAATCACCGAAAGAGATTGCAGCGCATTCTTTCGTAACAGTATTATTCTGTTGCTTTTCAACTTCTGCAACTTCAACATTTATACTTTCACCTTGCTTGATGTTTTCATTTTGTAAACAATCCTTAAACCGGGAAGATTCAAAAGGTGTGCACAGGCTCGAAGAGCTAGGAAACCATCCATACCTTGAAAGAGAAACCAGTTAGTATTCAATACCCCCAATTAGGAACAGAGTATAAAACATGAACTGCTATAAAAAAAAAAAAACCCGATCCTACAAACCCTATTGAGAAATGAAATGCACAACTAACACAAGAAATTATATCAAGTGAACCCTAAAAAGAAACTGGGTGCCAAACCTTAACCGGAAAATTGCAGGGCTCCCAATGGCTTCATATACGTCAGCTGCACTGGTTTCAGTGTCCTCTGAAGTCCATATCCTCTCCCCAATAAGGTTTTCCAGCCGAATGTTGTATGGGAATAGCATAAACTCCCCCATAGTATATACATTACCCCACTTGCTCTTTAAATGCCTCAACACAGAAGAGATCTTCTTTCGTTTACTTACAGTGAGCTCAAGATGTGGATTAAATCCGCCCTAAATATATATACATATATGTATGACAACATTATCAACTTCTAAGTAGTAAATTATTAAAGGTAAAAGAAAATGCTAAAAATATTTTGGTACCTTCTCCAACTCCTGTCGGGTGGTTTCATCAATTGGGAAGAGCTGAACTTTTATTCTTGCAGAAGATCGTAATACCTGTGTACCCTCTTCCTCAAGTGTAGGGGCATTATTTACTGTTTCTGGAAGACATGTCCCAACGAATGGAAACTTCCCACACACTGTTTGAGCTTTGGAAGGTGCATGGTTTTCTTTTTCGGTCAAACACGCATCATTTCTACCTAGATATGAACAGAAAATTAACCAATTTACACTACCAGCTATCTGTAAGTGCATGTACTTTTCTTCTTTCAGAAAACGCATTTTACCATGTCATGAACATGCAAGCAAGTTAAAAATCCCTACATGGGTTGATGATATAGGATTATAGGTAACATGACTCCTTCAACGGAAACTTCATTGACCAAGGTAATGAACAAACCTAATCAGAAGAAAACAAACAGTGGAATCCAAAAGTTATGTGCAAGACATCAACTGGATGTGAAAACAAAAAACAATGACTTAGATGTATTATTGTGACACCTAAACAATTTAGTTCATAACTCCTTTTCCCCATTAGGTTTTTTTTTTTCACATATAACAATTTCAACAACACATTATTATCACCATTTAATAATTTATCATGATATTTTAGCAGTTGATCAAAATTGTTAGACACATTCAATGATCAAGTCAGTAAAATAAAATGCATATAAAAAAGTTACATGAAATGATAGAAATCAAAATATCAATTGGGTTTTATATCCAAGAACCATAGTCCTAAACACTTCTCCACAAAATCGGAATCAAAAGATGATGGTTCCTATTAAACTCACCAGACCATTGATTTGTGACAGAGCATAGACAAACAGACAAAACAACGGAGGGACATACGGGTAAGTTACCTTTTCTTTTGAGTTGACGACCACCGGGCTTTTTTCTGGGTGCTTTGACTTTGGTACTGCCTTTGCTTACCCCAACATTGCTCTGTATAACAGAAGTTTCACTTCTTGATTGTCGCTGCTGGTTAGCTGTTTTCATGACAAAATGGGGCTTTTGCTGATAACATGTAATTACACACTCTTTTCCTTTACATATACAAACCCAAGCTTTAGTTTACTTGAGTCTTAATAATCACGCAATACTCAAAATCAAACCGCAATAATAATAA
>JABWDY010030020.1:88341-101343 GCA_013358455.1 Thalictrum thalictroides | reverse complement strand
TCTATAACTATAAGTCTATTGTTTGATATACACTACACACTCTGTTAGTGATTTAGGATCAAATGAAACACACAATTATATATGTTCACTATGTACCAATTCTCCTATATTAGGGATATAAAGTACATATTTTTTGGTAATTTGTTAGTGGTGAGGGTGTGACGCGGCGTCGATGTCTCAACAGATTAAATTGTATGTAAAATGAAATATATAATTTCTTTCTGCAGATCGAGACCATTAAGATCATTGATTTTAATTAAACAGAAAGTTATATATTTTGTAGTTATGTTATAAAGAGGTATGTGTGCGTGGGGGCATGAGACGATGGAGCCAAGTTGGTTGTCGATTCTCCAACAAAAAACATCCACGCTTGGAAAGCCAAAGCGAGTACTCCTCCACCATGCTGCACTAGATTAAAGATACGTGCAGTGCTCTTTTAATACACAAAAGAAGCATAAAGGAGTAAAATGAGGGAATCCATGCACTTATAAATCTAGAATATAACACATCTATCTCTGTTCCCACCCCACTTCATAACCTTCCACTCCAACTTTATATGGACCATTCCTTTGTTAATTAAGCTAATTACTAATCTCCCTTCATATTGAAAATGAAAAACAAAATTTCCAGAATAATTAAACACAAAACAACATGTTAAGTAATGGCAAAAAATATAAGCATTATTTCTGCAAGCAATGAAAACAATGTGCGGGTGCGCCTATTTTACATGGACAACGAATCCAAATAGAAATCAATTGGTTTTCAACTCTGGTTTTTACTAGCTTCTCGTTTGACATTGTGGTTTAGATAGACCAGAAAAAAAAAAAAGAGAGAGGTTCAACTGACCGAGGAGTATTAGCTAATTTATTAGGTAAACAGACTTAATTTTGGTAATAATCAAAATTATTAAGGGATGAGACCATAATTTATAAAGAAGAATGATATAATTAAAACCAAAGTGCATGAAGCTAGATAGATTGAAAGTGTCAACTGGTCATCAAACTTTATCTTTTTGGTGCGTGCATATTAGTTTAGTGTCCCGAGATTAAAAATAGATGTCAACTTTGAATCTTCAATTCTTCATCATGGTACACGTTTGATAGGGCATGCATGTTTATATAATAATACAGTAAGTAATAATAATGCATAAGCAACTAACTAAGCAAGATCCAAGAAAAATTGGAAGAATTAATTCAAATTAAAATGAAAGTTAAATGATAATGAGGAAATTTATACACAAAGCGTGCACATAATATATATATAAGAGTTGGTTTTCTTGTGTTTCAAAGTTGTTTGAAGTCATAGCAAAAACAGTAAAATTGATGGAAAACATCATTTAGGCCGGAGTGGGAGATCTGCACGTTTGAAAGTCCCTTCGATGTGAAGAAACAACATTATAATGGTTTTGATATATGTGAAGGTGAAGATTTCTTCATCTGTAATTATACGATTAGACAGCAATACAGCATTAGCTATATATTGTAATTATTCTTTGTTTTGTTAAAGAAGAATGTATACTGTACGGTATAGCAGGATGGTTATTAATCTTAAATGAAAATGATAGTAATAAAGTTAGTTTGAATGGTTTGATCAATTTTTCAATTTTAGAATATCAGTAAAGCCAACTGAGTATAGATCATTTAAGCGCATGTTTCTTGGGTTATGACCCAACCATGTGAAAGATATTATCCAGTATTGTGTTTGTGCTGAAACCTGATCTGCAGCACAACACAAGCCACTGAACTGAATTCAGAACTCAGACTGTCAGAAGTAGTCAGAACACCAACAGAACTAGTTAATTTAAAGAAGCGGAGGTTCTGCCAGAATCTTGGTGGAAGGATTATGGGTAACAAAGAATTTTATCTGTGTGTCCTAGTTGTATGTGGGCATGTGGGTCAAATCACAAGATGCTATGTGTCCAAAAGACTAAAACCTATGTATGGGTGTGGTGAACCCTAGTGGGTAAATGGTAATTTCTCACCTAATTTATAACATGTGTCAGCTGTTAATTGGTCCCACACGCACCACACGCTAAAAGAAACACATATTAAATTTTTTGGCAATTTCAGAATTTTATCTGTGCTCGTAGTTGTATGTGGGCAATTCCAATATCTGAAGTTTGAAGTTTGAACTACTGTACTGTACAATGGATCTGGATCATGAACATTTAGCTCTTCTGATATTGGCAATGAATTTTAGCCTTTTAGGAAACTGTGCACAAATAGTAAACTGGGCTCCTGAGTCCACTCCTGACAGATTTCCAATTGGGCCTCAAAAATGTACACACTTATTGAGTAGAATTTATATTGATCAACCACCAATTGCAAGTTGAATTCATACTTATTCTGTCACAATGTTATTAGTCCAATATGTATCTGGTTGGAACCTAACTGCTAACGCTAGTCCAATACTCGAATTAACACGGAGAGTTCATACAGCTTCTTCCATGAAAGAAATAAACATAGATCAAATTGATCAATCAGTTCAGTTGGCCCGTCTTTTTAATTTATTATCATCATTTCGTTAAAACTTACTGTAATTTGCAAGTTGAGTTTTTTCAAATTAATCTTTCAGAAAAAAAACGGTTGATTTATTGTGTTTAATTCAACTATATCTTACCCATATTTTTTTAAAAGTTTTGTGGGTAGAGGAGTAGAGGCAGGAGCGTTGGCTAATAAAATAAACCAAGCCGCCGGGAGTAGACGATCAGGATTCTAGATTCATGTAGTTGTGGCTGCTCCAAGATTCCAACTACATACGTACATACAGTTAAAAACCAGCTCTTCCCGCGACATGTTAAAAAGGTAATTTATCAATAAAACAAGACCAATCTCGTAATCATGTATCCTCGTTGAACTTTGAATTAAGACCAAATTGCACTACTCTTGTCATTTTTCTTTCTTTCAAAGCTATGCTTAACAGAGCAAATATCTATCTTCCCTAATTTTTGTTTCAAGAAGTAGATTGATTTTCTTATTCAATGGAATCGATTTCACCTGTAATCAATCCTAACTTCATCGCAAAATTAAACAAAACTATACGACGTTTCAATAGATTTTATGGTTTGACGATGGTTCCAATACATAGTAGACATTTTCATCAAATGAAAAATAATTTTGTTTTTGCTGGGATGAAAACTCCTTCAAATGATCCTAAATGGAAAACTAAGTATGAGGAAGATTATGAGAACAGATTTCATATTCCTCATCTCAGTGATATCTTTGTTGATGATGTTCCAATTCCATCAACTTTCTGTCTTAAGAGCAGGTAAGCAAAGCCAGTACTGATGATTTAGCAAACTAAAGCTTCAAAGTTATCCAATTCTTCATATAGATTAACTTTGTTCACAAAATCGGAAAACAGAATCAGTTTCTTATTTAAATTTTATTTTATTTTCCTGTATGCTGGCTGTATTGATCGATATATGCATGCTTCAAATTTCAAAGGTTTTTGTGAACTTTTGAAATTAGATCGTTGACTCTGGTATATGCTTTCTTGTGTATAAAGGCGTCATCATTTCATCACAGAAGAATTCGTGGAAGGATATCAATCAGATGAAAAATGGAATGGTTATGTAAACAATGACGACAAGGTTTTACTTAAGGTATATACAATTATACACTACAGTACTAGTTTTTGTTTCTTCTATTAAATCATTTGAGTTCAATGAGCTTACTACGAAGAACACTTCGCGCTCAAGTAATATAAAGTCACTCCATCCATTTTACAAACCTTTACAATGAATTGGGCTCTGAGTTCCCATTAGAAGCCCATTCACTTATTGGGCTCTAGGCACAGCGTCGAAGAGCGAGGGAATTTTTAAAAAGACAGAGAGACAGAGAAAGCAACAATGAAGTTTCTATACATAGACGAAATACCACATTTATCCATCAATATCTTTTATGAATTCCTTTTCTAAGAAAGCATAGCTATTAACATCACCAAAACTCTCTTAAGACATTCCATTACATCATCCCTGATGTAGTGATGTAGTCTTGTAGGCTGTATGCCTGTAACGAGAGAAAGAAACTTGTAAGATGAGAGTTTATTCATCTTATTTGATTTTTCTTGCCTGATATTATTCAATTATGCAAAAAAATTTATTACTATTTTGTGTATTGTGAACGATCAATTATGCTTATAAACTGTTTGATGAAATACCTGATAGAAGAAATTGGTTTGGAAGCACAATGTATTGTTAACCATTCTCTGTCTAATACTTTTCCATACCAAACACCCCCTTGATTTTTCACATATTAGTGGAAAACTTGGTAGCAGACTCATGAGATATGGCGTCAAAAGCCCCCCTTGAAATGCCCTTGATTTTTATTAGTTAGATCGCATTTTGTAATCTTTTATATTGCTTCATAGGATTCTGTGTTCTCTTTTCTCCATCAATTAATGCTAGTCCTTGTTGCATTCATATATCAATGAATAACTTTTCTTATTGAAATATATCGAAGAACTTTATTTGCTCCACAATTGAGGTCCTTAAAATGTATGTATTCCAAATTATGAAAATACAGATTATTCATTCGTCTGGCATGTCTCATATACCTGCATCACACCTTGTATTGCATATAAAATTTTGGTAGTTTTTCATGCCTTGTTCGTGTTTTGTGCCTAACCTGCAGCAAATACTAGTTTTCGCTATACATGTGATATGAATATGAACTGTAATAAATTCTATGTCTGTATGCATGCTTGTATTTGTTCTTGCCTTCGTTTATTTTATTTTTTCTTGCAACCTGTCAGGTTATACGTTTTTCCTCACCTACGTCTGCTGGTGCTGAGTGCATTGGTCCAGATTGTACTTGGGTGGAGCAATGGTAAATAAATTTCCTCGAAAATTTACAGAAACTTATATAACTAGAACTCTAATTACTCCTTTTGTTCGTTATTATGTGTAGAATTGATTTATTGTACACAAAGGTGTAAGGTAATGTTACTTATAGCAATACTTCAAATACATTTTGTAAATATTGAAGATCGTGCATAACTGCATAAGCAATGAAATTCTGTAGGCATTGTTCTTCAGTTCCTCTGTGTTGTTCTGCAGGAATATGGAAATACATGAGTTTTTGCAATTGCTATGTGTGTTTACGGGGTGTTTGATACTTTTCTAAACACCTCTAAGTGTGATGTATAATGCCTATAAGGATATACGCTGGGGTCGGAGTGTGCCGATTCGCTGGGGTTCTGTGTGGCAACTGCCTACCCCTTGTTAGACAGTTCCTTTGCTAGACATTGTTAATCTATCTCCAACAGTTCGAATTTTCGAGTAAAGAAATGTTGGTAAAAACTAAAAACCATACCTGCTTCCAGTTTTCTAGTTCCTTTTCGAACATGTTGTGTCAGTTTCAGGCTTCACATGTCCGGCTATTAGAAAGTGCCTGGAACAGTACAATGAAGTCCTTTTTATATATCTAGCATGTTTTCAATCTAAAATTATCCGTTATGCAATTTTTCATGCTCCCAACTTCATTTATGTTAAAGAGTAAGATCTTGGGCATACTTGTCCATGTTTGATGCATCTGTTAAGTCCACTAATTCTGATTCCAAACTTGTAGGGTTCATCGTGCTGGGCCACGCGAAAAGATATATTTTAATCCAGAGGAAGTGAATGCAGCAATTGTTACTTGTGGAGGGCTCTGTCCTGGGCTCAATGATGTTATTAGACAGGTATAATAATATCTCATCTGTTGTTTCATAATTGAAGACATGACGGATTTTCAGAATTTATTGTGAAGTTAGTATCTTCAGTCTTATGTCATGGAGAATGGAGAAGAATGGTGGTGTTTAGTTCTCACGAATAAGCCTCAAAAAAATATTTCCTTTACTGAAATTATATTCAATAACATCAAAATGTGATTTGTCCACAAAAATATTTTCTTTACTGAAATTATGTACCGACTGCCAATGCTCATTTGGTTTGCCTTCTAGTGCCACAGATGGGCAACTATAGGATTCTACTACTCATTTTTTTACTTTTCCTTGATGTTACCTTGTAGGTACTTGTCCAATACCTTTTCAGCTCAACTTTGTCTTCATCTTTTGCTTTTCAGTTTTTAAACTGTTGGATCTGATTAATTTTCTTAGAACCAAAGTTCAGTCTTCATGCTTTTGTTGCAGATAGTAATTACACTTGAAATATATGGAGTTAAGAAGATTGTAGGTATCCCTTTTGGATTTCGGGGTTTCTTTGAAGACGGAACACCTGAAATATTGGTATGCACCTGACATGCACCAATTTTTCTGTCATAATTGAATTAATCTTGTAAACTTTTCAGCTTCATGAATTTCAATCAAGAATCTTAATGTCAATTGTATTTGATCTTACGTTAATTTTAGCTCTCACGGAATGTAGTCGAAAATATTCATCTTTCTGGTGGAAGCTTGCTAGGAGTTTCACGGGGAGGTCCTAGTGTTAGTGAAATCGTTGACAGTATGCAGGTATTCAGTTGAAGTTTGTCTTTTTAGAGATTTTTCTTATAGGTTTTAGAAAGTTGTAAACTTTTTGTGATGCGAGTCATAAGATGTTCTGACAGATGTGTTTGCAAAATCCTGTCAGAAGAGAGGAATTACCATGCTCTTTGTTTTGGGAGGAAACGGTACTCATGCCGGCGCTAATGAAATACACAATGAGGTAATTGAATCAGTTTATTAGCTCATCATTGCAGTGCATGGTATTTTACATTCTAATTAAGTAATGGTCTAGTGGACGTCAATGTACTGATTTAATGTTAAGTAGCGAGTACCACTTGAACATGTAGTACGATTTCTTTGGCGGTATAAATTATGAGAGTAGGAAGGTCCATTAGTTATACTGTAAATGATTACTGATTTACTGTTATTCAATTCCATTAGTTCATCTTAGTGATGTGCTACTTAACTTTAAGGAAGGCTCATTCTGTATAAATTTACCTTGGTAGTGTCGTAAGAGACGGATGAGAGTAGCAGTTGTTGGTGTGCCCAAAACTATTGACAATGACATTCTACTGATGGATAAGACATTTGGCTTTGATACTGCTGTAGAGGAAGCACAACGAGCGATAAATTCTGCCTACATTGAGGTACATCTTTTACATTATCCGCAGTACACCTTATCATTATACTCTATTCAATTCCATTTCCAAACTAAAGATTAGCAAGAATTGACGTTTTTACAAGAAATAAATATGGTCCAGTTACATATTGAATATCATATAAATGTATAGAAACAGGGATTTGAAAGCACAAATCATGTAAGAAAAGTATAGTGTTAAAGCCATATGGAACTGAAAACAATAGAATTTATAATTTGAAGTAGAAATGGTAGGATTACATATGGAGGAGCGGGGTCTCCACCCGAGTAATTCATCATTGCCCTATTGCAGGACTACAAGGAATCTAAGGTGCATAGTTTGACAGTCTCCTGCTCTTTTATTCTTTAATAGAGGACAATTGCACAAGACTACAACTCTTGCTGTAGATTTCTTGAGCCCCCACAATGGGGTGGTGACTAATTACTCTGTTAAAAACGTTGCAGATAGGCTAGGTTATGAAAAAATTATTCCTTGCTATATACCTTAGGATTATTTTTTCTACTTGAACTTGAAGCTCTGTTTTGTTCTCTTTAAAATTTTATCTGCTTGTTGATTCTAAAAGTAAGTGGCTCATATTTCCTTGTTATATACCTGTTAGTTTTTTTATTATTTAGGTTTGAAATGGAATTGAATTAGAATGTCAAATGCCGAGTTATCCTTTATATTCTTCATATCATCCGTTGGTCATTCCAGCTTGGACTCTTTCTTGGTGTTGCTTCATTTGCATTTCACTGATATTGACTTGTCTTTATTCCTCTTTTTGTTTCTCTATTCATTATTCTGGATGTATGACAGGCGCATAGTGCTTATCATGGTGTTGGTCTTGTGAAATTGATGGGCCGAAATAGTGGATTTATAGCTATGCATGCATCACTAGCTAGTGGTCAAATTGACATTTGTTTGATCCCAGAGGTATGTTTACAGTATGTTGCATTAAAACAAGCAGTCATGTTCACGTACAGTTTGTCTTAAAGTCTGGATCTCGTTGATGACAGAATTATATTTCCAACTTGTTTCAAGGAACCTTTTCAATTATATGGTCCACATGGCATATTGAGGCATCTAAAGTATCTTCTTGAGAATAATCGGTCGGCTGTGATATGTGTGGCTGAGGGAGCTGGCCAAGTAAGTAATTGCTTACTAAGGTAGAAGGAAAGCAGAGATCTGCTGTTCATATCAAAACTTTTTTATTCACTTAATCTATTCTTGTGGAATACTAAGAGACCGTATTTATATTCTCGTCTGCAGAAATCTCAATAAATTTAAAACCATACCATTTGGTCAAGATGAATGAGTTTCCTGTTTTTATTATAATCACCTTTATAATTGTAACGATGTATTCTAAGAGTTGTAAGGGAAGAGGTTTCAAAGCTTTCATGTCTAATGCGATGTTCGTTGTAATGTAAGCTAATGTTTCTCGGTGCTGCAGAATTTGATTGGAAGCACTAATGCTCAAGCTGCATCTGGAAATAATATGCTTGGAGATATTGGTGTCCATATTCAACAGGAGGTCTGTCTGTGCATCTTCATGCTATTTTCTTACATACTCTTTGATCCTGCAAATGTTAGTCTGCATTATGACACAAATCTGTTGAGTGATGACATTATCACTCGATAAAAGCTTGTGTACCAAATAAATCACATAGACATAATTTGAGCAGTGCATGCTGTGCAAATGCACACTTACGAAATATTGATCATGCCTTACAGATAAAGAAGTATTTCAAAGAGATTAGTGTCCCTGCAGAAGTGAAGTACATAGATCCCACTTACATGATCCGTGCATGTTGTGCAAATGCATCTGATGGCATTCTGTGCGCTGTTCTAGGACAAAATGCTGTAAGTCTCGCAATCGTAATATTTTTGACATGTATTACTAAAGAGTTATTGTTGAGTCAATGTGGGAGGAATTTATCCTTCACAGATATTCCACATAAGATGCTGTACATGCATGATTTTCAAGAGACTATCAATTGATTATGCCTGGAGCTGTCCATTCTATTTCGACATATTCTATTGTACTCACAAGTTTTTGAGGTCTCTAGTGCAACACATCTTGCTACGTTGAAGTATAAACTGTTTTATCATTGCATGATTGGGAGTACAAAGAACATATACCTAATTTATCAAACTAAAGTCTAAAATACAAGCATAATATCTGCAAAGATTGAATACTTGTGTTTGTATCCTTATCCATATGTTCAGTAAACAAAGTGTTGTATTGCCTCTCATTTGTACTTTAGGTTAGGGTCATTCTTACATATATACAGTACTGTTAAAAGCCTAAAGAAAATAATGAGTACTGGTCTAGCATTAAATGGTATCCAACTGTTTCTGAATGCCAGGAGCCTACCCTACTCCATGCCAGACTTAGATGCTGAAGCTTAAGAGCTGCTTGCTTGTATTTCTATATGTTCTTAAGATTATAGTGTCTGTTCATGTAGTGGCCATAACTCATATGAATTGGTTACATGAAATGAGTAGGTTCATGGAGCATTTGCTGGATATAGTGGCATTACAGTTGGCATATGTAATACGCACTATGTTTACCTTCCCATTCCTGAAGTCATAGCTTATCCCAAGCATGTGGACCCCAATAGTCGAATGTGGCATCGTTGTTTGACTTCAACAGGCCAGCCGGACTTTAACTGATTGTCCTTGCTAAAGCTTTGGATTTTGAACAGTTCGACATGGATTCAAAAGCGGAGGTTTGGGATACCAGCTTTAAAAGGTATGCGATTTATGTGATATCTTCAAAGGTATATAAATAAGTCTGCTTGCTATTAACTTTTAGAAGTAACAACAAAAGGAAAGATCACCCCCACATTTTACAACTTATATTGTATAGAGGCACTTCCCACAGATATAGTAATTATCATAAGGTTGACCATCAAATCATCCGGTTAAGATGATGATGTTGGAATTCATATCTACATAATTGTTGCAGATTCAAAATTTGAATCCAATTTTGTTGACATTAGTGAGCAGAAGGTGCTCCTCTTTGCTTGTCAAATTAAAATGTATAAGAATAAACATGATGTGGTCATGTTTGTTTACCACGATCAGATGAATTGGGGAGTTGAGTGTGAACGGTTATACTTTGTTCTTTAGAGTGTAATGTTAACAAAGTATTTGAGCCCGTCTGCCTGACAAATGTTAAGAAACAATGTTGCAGGCAAGGAAAAGTTGAATTGTATATAGAGTGCGACATCTACCCTTGTATTTTCAAGGATGTGCATGTTTTTTCATTTGTTTAGCTTTCGCAAATGTCCAGCAGCCCAGCTGGTCAGTCCCCTCGCAGTTGTATGTACCTTGACTCCTTGAGGTCCAACGGATACATGGCACCTCATCGCCAACTTAAGTAGTCTGTAGTCCTGTTGCACACAATAGACACCACCTTCATAAGACTTGCTTTTGCTCAACCACATCACCATCCTCTGCCCGAAGGCATTCCACTTCATTTCTATGTACCTAAAACAACTACTAGTGGGTTTTTTTTTACTATTTGAACATGCATTCTGAGGATAAGTGCTTAACTGTGCTGCATTCTTACTCTTCATTTAGTCAGGAAAACAATTGTGTGCATGAGCAATTAGTGGTAGAGTGGATAGTCCACTATCTGAGAATTGTTTTATGCCTGTTAGATCCCTTTTATTGATTTAATTTTATTTTTCTTCCTAGCGAAGAAAATTAGCTTTTACTTGTTACTGCAAGTTTTACTAGTATGGCAGTAGTTTGCTTAGTGTTTAATTTGGTCAAAGATACTGCACTCTATGAATGTTAACAGTCGATTTTATTATGCTTCCTCCAAAATATAATCTCTGTCCCCAATAGGTCTTTATAGATAACTCAGTCAAACTCACTCGATCTATATAAGGGAAATGGAATCTGTTTTCACGATTTACAGGGTTGAATCTCAGATCCGCATGCTCTTCAATGACCCTCTTTTCTTTTTTCCTTTGCATTCTTTATTGGTTAACTTGGTTTACATTATATAGATAAGTATATACTTAGTTTAATACAAACTTAATTAATTCAAAACCTCCAAAACTATACTTCTTTGTTTCTACCAATCAAAACTAGTTGCATTCAGTGGTATGAAAATGTTCAACAACTCTAGTCTTTGTATTACATTATCAAGGTACTATTTCTTTCTCTCTCCATGTGATCTCTGTGATAAAGAGAGAGAGATCAACCTCTTCAGTTCTTATGTCGTATACTGTAGTATGACTGCCCCTTTGCTATGTAAAATGAAATAGACAAATAAATCACTTCTGACTTACTCCAGCCTTTACCCATCTCCATCTTCCCTCAGCTCTCTGCACACTTAAAAAGTTCTCTTGGGTCTTGTGCAGTCAAACACACCACTCACACACACACTGCTCTTTGGGTCTATTTGGGGATAACAAACATAAAAAGTCCAATTGAATCAAGATTAGGAAGATGGTACCTCTTACTTTGATCTTGTGAGATGTTGTGTACTTGTGTGTTTGTCAATTGCCATACATTGCTGATGTGGAGCCCTTCTCTATGACTTGCTTAATCTTAGCTAATAATTTTTTTGGGAAAACAGACTCAAATAATTGATGTACCCATATCAATAAAAACATATCTGCATGACTTCATCTCTATTTCTAATTTTCTATTCACCATACTTAGCCAGCTTTGCAGTTGGAGTGGTAAGTCTAAGAATGGAAATTAGAAAATGAAAACACATGGGAAAAGAAAGAGAGAGCAGTGGATTGGTGGAAGGTCAGTGAATTGAAACAACAATAAATAAAGTTAGGGCCATTCAAACTGAGCAACATCTGTCTACAGTCATTTGTTTTGGTAATATCATGGGTGGTTAACCTTGCTCTGTTTCTTCTATTCGTCTAAATCATTTCTTCTGATTTGATTGGATACTTAAGTTGGTTGAATGAAGTTGTATGTTCAGTAGAAGTTATTAAACCATACTTAGTTGTTTGAATAATGCAAAGCATAATACAAAACTTGTTTTATTCATATAATTAGAAATCTCTAACCACCTTACAATATTAGTATAAGTTAAGCATAAAGTTAAAAGATTGGATTATCTACTAAGCTTTTTAACATGCTCTCAGCCATCTGATCTAATTTAGTTTACAAATTAAATTATTTGATATTTTGATTCATCCACAGCTGTAGATTTTGTGGGCTAAGATTCTCATTTGTGACTATATTGGGCTAATAGCCCAACTCTAATTGCTTGAAAGCCCAGTTGTACTTTGTAAAGTCTTACCAAATCCAATGGGCCCCTCCTGATTTATGGGAGCCTAGTGGCACCAACTTCACAATGTGGAGTACATTAAATATGTGACCAACAGCAAGTGTACGATGTTACCAAAATGTAGTATTAATATTATAGTATTAAGTTGTATACTTGCATGACATGATAATAATAAATCTAAGTGGCAAATATAATACTGTACTAGTTTTAAGCCAGATATCCTTAACAACTTGTATTAAAGAGGTTTAAAGTTTAAACAAGAGACAAGGCAGAATAATTCCTTCATCATTTTAAAATCTATAGTTCAAATATTAAAAAAAAAAACATGAAACTTCCAAGTTGTGGTCCTACTCTTATAAATTTATATATTGCAGATTCTTCTTCAAACGTTTCTATGTTGCATTCCCAAGGTCTAATTCTGACTCCACAGCATTCTTTCTTTATTATAAGAGGGTAGAGTGGCAGAAACCCCAGATTCTAAACCAGACACTTCAGTCAAACAAAGAGATGACAGTGCACAATAAGTACCTAAACAAGAAGTATTAAACCAACTCTAAATTTTAATTTATTAAATGTATTAAGGTAACATAACCCACTTCCTCATTTTTCTCTTTGATTGTTTTGGTGTTGTCTCTCTTTTCGTTGTTCCCTTTAAAAAGGGAATGGTTT
>JABWDY010030020.1:59155-69997 GCA_013358455.1 Thalictrum thalictroides | reverse complement strand
TAAATAAAATAAAAACAAAAACCCTAAAATTTTGGAGAAAAACATAACATAAAAAGGTTTATACCTGAGCAGCCTTGTAAGCAAGCATAGTTTCTTCAGCAGCTTCTTTTCTTTCAACACCAGATTTGAATTCAGCAAGATAACGATGATAATCACCTTTCATCTTCAAATAAAAGACTTTAGATTCACTAGTTGTAGCAGATGGAATTAAATGATTATCCATTAACTTCAAAATACCAGCACAAACATCAGAAAGTTCAGATTCAACTTTAGATCTATAAACTTTAACAAGTGAAACATGTTCTTCATTCTTTCGACCTTCTTCTTTTTGTTCAATCGATGAAACAATACGCCAGGCAGCACGAAGAGATCCAATAACATTCTTATAAGCAACAGAAAGAAGATTTCGTTCTTCTACAGTGAGTTCATCTACTGATGAAGATCCAACAACAAGCTTTTCCATAAATGAAACCATCTCTTCATATCGTTCTGCTTGTTCAGCAAGCTTAGCTAAGTAAACATATTGTTCTCGGTTTAGGGTTTCGGTTTCCATTAAAGAAGAAGTTGATTTGAAATTTGCAATTTGCAATGAAAGAGAGAGAAAGAGAGTGAGTTTTTGAAAGGTTGTAAGGGCTTATATTTCGAGGAAGAAATTGAATTTGGATTGAGTTTTATTTTGTCTGTATTTTGACTTAAAAGAGGAAAAAGAGTAAACGAAGTATGAAATTACTAATTTACCCTATGCTGTTTAATTAGACAGTAAATCCTAATTTTTTTTATTATGAGATGGCGCGCATTCATTGGATAAAGGTTTCTACTTTCTAGAGATGTGTAGTGTTACTATATATGTAACACATGTGTATGTGTAGACAGTAGACATGCTGATTAGATTAAGATAAGATGGAATAACGGTGACCACGTGTTAACACCTAATCAGATGGATCATTAAACAAGAAATCAACGTCATTGGACATTGGGTACTCCATCAAATAACAAATACCCTGAAGAGATGTTTGTTTTGTTTCAGTAAGAATTTGGGTTACTCTGTGGGATGACTTTGGCCACCACATATGAAGAGGTGGTAACAAACTAACAATGGTGATGGTGGTGGATGTGATCCACTCCCCCACCAGCTTTACAAAGTTCAGACCACCCACATAGTAAGCCTAACACTTGGATGTTGGTGATAATATGTTGGTTTGGGATATTAGTAATCCAGCCCCTTGCCTCCTGCTGTACAGATAATGCACACTACAGTTTCCCCGGATGCATACACACTGAATTCCAACTCCAACAAGTAAAAAATGAGGAAAAAAATATATATATCCAGAGGTGAAATGCTTGAAATAGTGTACAAAATCAATTATGTACAGATAAGAAAACCATCAGCTCGAACTAATACAGATTCAACAGTAACAGATGATTACTAATTTCACAAGACAACATCAGGGTTTTACTAGCAATTCTAAAACTATCCACGTTTTTGTCTCTTAATTCTTTCAAGGGCACCAAGCTTACTACCACTCTCTCCCTCTCCATCTCCATCTTTAGTGTTTTCCTCCACTTTCTTTGCTAAATCACCAAACACTGCAGCAGGGACATCTTTCTGAGCAATTTCAATGTTTTCATCGTCCTCCGAGTCACTTCCTTCTGGCAAATCAATGTCTTCATGATTGGCTGCTACCTTCCTTCCAGTGTCAGGTGTTATTGTCGCACCTTGTTGAGATTCTACTCCAGCACTCACAAAGCCCAGCTTTCGGTTCCCATCTTTGGCACTGTTATTGGCTACAGGAGCAAACTGCCTTTCTAGAGCAGCCATCTCATCTTCAGGAACCCCAGCACGCTTCAACGTATCCACAGTATCTTCCAGGTTTAATTTCTGATCTTTTTGCATCAAATACTCGGGAAGTATAAAATGTGTCTGCAAGAAGAGAAGATATTAGCAAAGGAAAAAGGATATTGGAATAAATGAATAATAACAAATGCAAGTAGCGCCCACAAAAATCATTTAAGAGAGCTCCATAGCATTGGTTCAATTCAACTCAACACAAAAAAGCCATTCAGGCTATTTTGTTGAAAGGTCTCTAGAGGGAATATGGTTTTGACATCCAATTCCATTCAGTGGACAATCAGGAAACCTAGTGTAGTGATTTACTTCAAAGAGGAGATCCAAATGGCAATGGCTATGATCATCCTATAGAAATCATTCAGTTCTGTTGTTTTTAGATGAGAATTCTAACCTTCCATGACACATGCCATTATCATAGAACATTTAATCAACACTGACATGAATTCTGTCGACAATAAATCCAAATAAGACAAATTACGAAAAGAACAAAAGAATTACCTGGCTGTAGCTAGCAGAAACACTGCGCTTAATCCGAAGCATTTCGCGAAAGGTGTCTTCATTTCCATGTTGCACCTCAAATTCATGCCACTTGTTCCAGAAATCAGCATCAGATCGCGGATCAGCAAATTGAGATGAGAAAACATATATTGCACGAGCCCGGTCGATTTCTCCCAAGCTCTTCTCTAGCTCTGCATATTTCATGCACATAGTTTTCACATCTTTATCTGGCAGCCCAGATTCTATAGCTTGCTGAAATACATAAAAACCCATACACTAGTAAGAGATATGTACATATCCAGACCATAAACCAAAACATAGACCCATGTATTACAGACAAGAAAAAATACAACTCACAAATGAAAAGAGCAGGACATAATTAAAAGAAAACTTGGGTCATATGTAAAGCTAATAGGAAATAGGATTTGGTTTCTTCTTACATGCCATACAGAAAGCATCATACGTTCTCGAAAAACGTATACATACAGAAAAACAAACTCTGCATGATAGATTAATGCATATGTGACATATCATATTGATATATAATTCATTACAATGTCGTATATAATTTATACTTATTGCTGAAAATGGATCAATATTAGATGAAGATTTAAAGCAACAACAATCTTGACAATGTCAATAATCTGATGATTTTCTGATAACCCAACTCCAATTTAGTTAAAGACTATGACAGAGAAAATACACAAGGCAGTTTTTTATGCAATATTCACTATCTCATGTTGTGTGGTCCACATCTGAATCGTATGTAAGGAAAAACACTTAAGAATCACCAAGCAACTAGAAGACTGTCATTATGTCATAGCCAAGGAAGCACAGATACTGCCACAAGTCGTGCCTGACCATGTTGACTGAATCCATGACGTGCCTGACCACGTTGACTGTGTCTAGACCGTATATTTGCCGTGTCTGACCATGTGAGCCCTGTCTTGAGCATGTTGACCGTATCTGACACATGTCGGAGCCGTATCACCATATCCTCGTGTTGGAAAAGTATCCGATACTGCCAGGGCACATTTTTTGGAGTATCCTTGCTTTGTTGGTCATAGCAAACAAAAAACTAAAACTTCATGAGTGTCCGATACAGCATCCTAAAATCAGTCGACACGAGGATACAGATTGTGATTTATAATACATTTTTAAAACATAGAACATAGCATCTGTTCTTCTGATGTAGGACATAACACATATCTCAATTGGTGAAGTGTCTAGAAGTCTTATTTTGAGTCCTAATAGGTTTAGAAAGTTGCCTAAAGGTATACTATACCTTAGGGAACAAGTAATTCAAGTTCTAGTAGGATTTCTAATTGTTTCAAGGGAGTTATCTATATAAAGAGCTTTAAAAACGAATTTGTTAAGATATACATTGATTATTGAAGAGTCTATTATTTTGTTTATTCTTTCAATTCAGTTTTCACTTCAAGTTCTTTAATTTTTGCAATTTCCTTTCAAGTTATTTAAATTTCAGCTTTTAATTCTTGCAATTATTTTCCGTTATTTCAATTCCTTGCAATTTCAATTCTTAGATTAAGTTTATTTTAGCTTCCGCTGCATCATCTTCTCACCTTTCTTTTTTATCTTTTCTTTGATTATAATTTGATGAAGGGATAAATTCTTGCTCATCTCCCTTCTTTTTTTCTATATATATCAGGGTCTTATAAGAATAAAATTAGTTTGAATCATATGCAAAAGTTTGTAAGTGTGTCAGACATGTGTCCCTGTGTGCCCGACACGCGTGTTGTGTGTTCGTGTATCACATAGCAAATAACTGAAGGTTGTGAAGTTCAATAGCACTAGATATTAGCAAAACACGGGAAAAAGCACAAAGATGATTGCAACAATTTAATTTTCTAGAAGTGATTTAGATGTAAACCTCATATATTTCTCGTGTTTTGGGAACCCCAAAAATTTCAGCTGCTCGAGCAATGTAAATTTCATACATGCTCATCTTCTCATTATCTGGAACAGACTTTGCCGCTTGATCATAAACCTTCATTGCACGCTTAGCAAGACCATAATCCTCCTCCAGTTTTGCATATTGCAAATAAAGAGGCTTCACATCTTCTGCAGGTGCCTGATAACAAACAAAAGAAGCATTTGTGTTTAGGAGTCAGCATCATAATACATTTCAAACCACATCAGCAGATGATCAATTTCAAACTAGTTAGGTTGCAAACCATACTTAAACATTGTGTTACACAGAAAAACAAAGCACGAGAACAGTAATTATGCTGATGGTAACATCCTTGTTTAATTAACCTGAAAAAATCAGAAAAATGACTAAGCAGATACGGTATCTCATCAACCTTCCAGACTTCAACAGTCTCTCAAGTTGAAACATCTGTGACATAAGTGCCTCAACAAGAAATTAGCAACTCTCCTCTCCTGCAATTTTCAATTTTTGGACTGTTTATCCACTAGTGCATTTTGGAAATATTCACTCAAAAGAGGATATTATCTAAACTTATTTTTTCTATTCCTATTCATGTAAACATTGTTCAGAGTAAACTCAAGGAATATATTTTTAAACATTCTACAACTATAAAAACATGTCGATTGTTTGAGGAAGTGATGCAGTGCATGAAGAACTTGAAATGCTTGGATAATAGTAATTATGTTGAGAAAGCCTCGTTCATTTATCAAACCTCAACAATGAGACAGATGATTAAGTAGATATGTTATCCTAAATACCTGTGAGACCTCAAAGTATCTGTGCTCATGTGTGTCAACTGAAAGTGTATCAACGAAATCAGAGTTTTTAAGTTCTGAACTCTCTGTTCCTGCATTGTTTTCGATTAAAGGTGTTTATTGTTGAACATATCTTCAGAATATTTTCTCGCAAGAAGAAACTACTGGGAGGACAATTTTTCTCTTACTGTTCATGTATACATTGTTTGGCCACTCAAAGGAAACACATTCTTAAACATTCTGTAATCATCAAAACATGTCCCTCATTTGGACAAAAAGTTTTTACCATTCTCCTCAGAGGATAACTACACTTTTAAGGCAGTGTGTCCCAGCATGCTTAGTATATTGAATACAGTAATATTTACAGTAATTGTCGGGGCAAGAGTCCAAGACTCGTAGGTGTTCGGTTCAACATTTCTGTGAGTTGTGAGTTAATGAAGTTAGATATGTCATGGACAATTTCACAGATTTCATATTCAACAACAATGGCACTAGCTGAAGAAACAAAAACATATTTTTCTGATTCTAAAAGACTTCACTGCCACAATTGACATCAAAAAACATATTCTTCTAAACTATCGTTCGCCATCAGAAAAACTCCTTCTCTTGCTCCTTGGTTTCTAGTTTTAACTGAATTTTCCGCACCGCCCTTTAAGTCCCTTAAACAACTAAGAGCTTCACACATAGATTGTATTCCAGCGGACTATTTGTGTAATCCAACATACCAGGTGTGGAGTGAAATTGGAGCATCTCTAGATAGAATCATTTCAATGGTTATATATAATATATATACAATGTTAGGGAATACACACACCTTTTCAACTGCATTTTCAAATAACTCCCTTGCCCGTTCCAATTTGTTCTTTCCGTATCTACTGACAAATTTTGAAAGATAAGCAACCCAAATATCCTTGACATGAGGATACTTGAATATTTTGACGCCTCTTTCATAAACTTTAAATGCATCTTCAAAATATTTATGGTCCTGTAGAAGTTAGTAGAAAAGATATTAGCTCTGCATTCATGGATAACCACTAAGAAGAGCAACCAAAAGGATTCATACCTCCAAATGCAAGGCATAGTTGAGTATTATTTGTGGGGTTGCGATCTTCAAATCAAGTATTCGCTCATAAATTGCACGAGTTGAATCCAAAGTCCCTAAACTCTCCTCCAAATCCGCATAAAGAGACCACAACCTCAAGGACTTATGAAGCTTCATCTGCACTGGCTCAATTCCCTCACCAAGAACTGCAACAAATACAAACAAAAGTCATGTAAGTTTCTCAATCATATGTAACTACTAATTAGAAATCTCCAGTCTTGAAAAATAAGGACTTACTATTTTAAAAATAAGATACAAGTATATACAATTTAAATGAATGAAGTGAGTATATGCAAATACAACTAATCGATTTGTTCGACTTTCCACACAACTTAGAGGGCCTCACCATAAGAAACTTGTAACAAAACACACAAAGGAGGCAAGAATTAAGAGTACAAAAGGTGGTGATGTTTGCCAAGGCTGCCATATGGTACTGGCTGATGGATGCAAGAGAGAGGAAAGATCATTGATTCCATCAAATGATGTTCCAATGGGTGGCATTCACTAAAAAGTAAAAACTAAGAACCTGAATTTACTTTTTAACCTATAGTCATTTTTTTCATTCTGTTTTCAGTTCTTGTTATTACTTTCTGGTGACCTTCTCAATCACTAACTTATCTTGGCTTGTACTTCCTTTCACATAAACAAAAGTACTATAACCAAAAAATGAAAACCACACACACAAACAAAGTAAACAACAATGAAGGAGTACTATACATTAGCGAAAGAAAGCCCAATATCAACTGATTAGATTCCTGGATATCACACTCTACAATAATCTCCCAGTTAATGATAAGCTTTTAAACAAGTTCTTTATATGTTGCCTGGCGCACGGTAAGGAAGCTCCAAAGTCAGTTCTATATCTATTTTTAGGTGCCCATTGGTGAAAGAGGTCTGGTTCCATGATACTTCCATCCGGTGAGGCTTAGGATTGCTGAGGTCTGGCAACTCTTGACAGAAGGAACAAGGAAGATACTACAAAACTGGCCTAGAGGTGGAAGGATGCTCTAGGGGCTCAAATTTGGATGATCCTACCACTACTGTGCTGTGTACGGTATGGAAAAGCAGGAACTAGCTTATCTTTGAACAGAAGGTTAAAGTCGACCAGGTTGTGACAAATGCTAAAGCTCTCTGCTGGTATTGGCTCTTGGGGGATGCAGAACGCAAAGGACACAGGTTCAAAGAGTTAATTACTAGATGAGATGCACTAATGATCCTATAGAGAGGGAGAATAGTAGTCGTGAATGTATTATTCTTTCTGCTCCTTTGTTGCTATTTTTGGTCAGTGAGAGTTACTCCTTCACCTGCCTCTTAGCTGATGTAAACTTATCATTCATAAGTTAAAGTTTAAACAGCTAAAAGAAATTTTGTGTGTTCCTTCTAATCATCTAATGAATTATGCTGAAGACAGCACGACATTACTTTTGGCAATAAGCCATTAACACATGTTTTCTCCACCATTGCCAGGTATGCCTTAAGTGTGGACTCATTTTTTATTTTCCAAAGCTTAAAGATATATGTTATCCTTAGGATAAAAATTCCTTGGTTTCCAGATTTGATTCAGGGTTTTAAAGATTTTACCATAAATCTGATTGACAAACTCGGTGGAGAGGAGATGATTATTACTTTTGATAAAGAGGAGATGATTAGTGGGAAGGAAAACCTTGAGTGAGATGGAGTGAGGAAGGGTTTATCTTTAATAACTAGTTTCAACATATAAAATCACGAATATTAGCTCTAATAAAAAAAAGGACGCAAATTCTGTCAGCCATGCGTGTCTTTCTGGCACAAAATCTTGAAAGCACTTGGATACAGAGACAGTGAGACACATACTTTGATTTGGTTGCAAGCCATGTTTTAAGCAAAATGAAAAATATCACCCCTCTCACCTTTTTCTCTTTCCATTTGCTTTACATGAGGAAATAATTTTTCAGTTTGTTGGTATGCATGTGATGTGTCTCAGACTCTCAGTGTGACCAACACTTATGTTGTGTTCTCGTACATCTTATACAGATTATTTTGAAAACATGGGAAAAACATCGGTTCAAGTTCATGTCAAAGTAAAACAACATGCATGACCCAAATGAATATCATAATAGATTGACTTATAGATGAAAATGAAAGGAAATCAACTGAGAACATCCGCAATATGATTGAGAAGCTCCTCAATGGATGTTAACCCAAAAAATTTCAAAGGAGAGAAAGGAGAGGGGGAGGGGAATAAGTCAAGATGAACGCAAATGCATTGAATCAAAGAGAGAAAACATATAAAAGAGAAAGAGGAACTACAATGTAATGCTGAGAAAAATGTAAGTTTTATGACATGAGAGAATCTGCAAATTATAGAACTAATCAACAAAAACTGAATGGTAATAGTTACCTCTTCGTTTAACCTCGACAGAAGGCTCTGCTGTAGCGCGTTTTATTAGTCTCAATGCACCTTTAAAATTTTTGTTTTTTAGTTCCATTTCCACCCATTCGCACCAAACACTAGCTAAGTTATCCACTGTTTTGTAGTTGACTTGGACAGCCTTCTCAAAAATGACTCTAGCATTATCAACATCTTTGTGATTCTCATAGAGCTTTGCAAAAGCAACCCACAAAGTGTGTGGCTTCCCAACGGCTTTCATGGGATCAACAGTCCTAACAGCTTCAGTGTAGGTCAATATTTGCCGTGTTGGATTGCCTTCAAAAAGATTCACCCTTCTAAGCCACTGTTCAACATTATGAGGATTTTGCCGCAAAAGAACACTATTTGCAAGCTCTGGTCTTCTATCCATAAGGTACTCCAATCGGGCCAGCCTCAAATCAATATCATTGTCGTCATTCAACCAAAATCCATGCAGGATTTTTTTTGCAAACTTAGAAACTGAAAGATTACAATCCAAACGACCATCTTCCTCCTCAATAACAGTATTACTGTCCCCATCACAAATCTCATCTTCATCGCTCAAATCCAATGTTTCCATTTTAGCAGCAAGTGTACTCTCTTCAAATCTAGAATACGAATCGAAAATCACACTAAAATCCCTAACAGTAACAACAGTGGTCATTCCTTCCTCAAAAATATCTCTAGCCTTCTCAAAAAGACCTCGACGAATATAATAATCAGCAAGAGATGTCCAAAGCCGACCAACTTCATCAGTAAATTTTCTAATTCCACCTCGAATAATCGCATCAACTTTCAAACCAGAAACCTCAGTAGAATGACTAGTTAACAAATCACACAACTCCAACCATAACTGATGTTTAGTCTTACCTTTAATCGAATAAAACTGATTATCATTCAAAACAAAAGCTAACCTCTCAGCAGCCTCTTGCCAAAGCTTAGAATTCAATAAAAACTCAATAAAATCTTCAATATGAGTAGGATCGAATTTAAGATACCTACGATAAACCCGTAGTGAAGTTTCAATAGGAACACCAATTTGACTAACAAAATACAAATAAGGATCCCAAATTCTTTCATGTTGTGTAACAGGAAGTGCACAAAGGGCTCTATCAAAAGTACGTCTAGTTTGAGTTAAAAGCTTTTGATGAGTTAAAGTTTGAAGATACATTACCCAAATTCTCGGCATTTTATGCATAGTGACAAGTGCTCTTTCAAATGTATTATTCAAAGTTTCATAATGAGAATGTGTAATTGGTAGATTTCTAACAACTTCAAGACGTTCACGAAGATAAGCATGCCAAAGTTTATAACTACCTGGTAATGCTTTGAGAGCTCTTTCGTATATAATAGATCTTTTCTTGAATGGTGAATCAGCTCGAGCAATTAAGTATCTCCACCAGAGTTTTAGATTGAACGGATTACGAAGTATTTCTTCTTCATATAATAAATCGTCTTGACTAGGGTATAGCTCTTTCGAAACCTCCACCATGATTACCTAGTGAGAGTGAAGAGAAGAGAAGAGGATATCGATTGATTGAATTAGGGTTTAGTTCGTGAAATTTGGATGAAAAGAGAGGCTTAACACTTTCTCTGTTTCTCTCTTTTCAGGTCCTAAAGCCCAATAAAGAGAAATTGAAATCGGCTAGGAGTCGGGCAAGATGTTTTTACTTATCAGGACCAGGTTTAAATAGTTTCTTAAATTCAGTACACATGAATTTACGAAATTGGTCTGGAATCCTCTATTCCAATGAGGATTATTCAAAAAAACTTCTATTTATATATGTTTATATAGGGCCATTTGGCCAGAAAGAATAAGTTGGTAAGGAATTTTGTAAGTAGTCGCTGATTGAGAAAGTCGGATAAGTTAAAATAAAAACTTACCACAAAAATGTATTCTCCGACTTTCTCAGAATTCCTTTTGGTTAGATATCCGAACTAAGGGCCCGTTCGGCAACGGGCTTGAAATGCATTTCTTAACTTACAAAAAGTAGAAAAGGAGAAAGCTTGTTCGGTTGGTGAAAAAAAAATATATAGAAATTCATTTTCAGTAAATCAAATAATACATTATATCTTAAGTTTTCTAAACTAGTTTTTTCCTTTTATCTTTCGTCTTTTTCAAAAAACCTCTTTCATATAAATTCCTTTTACATTTGAGCTAAGTTGCCGAACGGGCCCTAACTTATCACTTTACGTCTTTCTATCAGTATGCATTCTGGGTCTGTTGTCGAATGGGCCCATAGTATCCCTACTTTTATTCTTCTATTAAAGTTTCCTCATTTTTTTTATTGTAGTTGT
>JABWDY010030020.1:29081-45155 GCA_013358455.1 Thalictrum thalictroides | reverse complement strand
CTTTCTCAAGTTGAACTATTTGTGTTTGTTTGCTTTGTTGAAGAATTGAACAAAACCAAGCTTCAGCATTTGAGGTTTAGTTTTCTCTTTCAATCTCTAAAGAAACAATATAGAAATATGATCTTTATTCTTAAATCTTAAACTGAATGCTAATTGATTCTGTTCTTTGGGAATAAGGGATATAGAATTTTTTGATTCATTTGAGTTCAAATTCTTTAAACTGTTAGAGGGTTTTCTGCTAAAAGCAGATAGAAGTTTTAGTGTTGGGTTTGAATATTAGAAATCTGTCGTTATGAATAAGTCTTACATTAGAAGTACTGGTAGAGGTGTTGGATTGCCTCCTCCGGCAAAATTCAGAAGTGGGCATTTGTCTTCTGGGATAATTTCAATGCCTCGGGTTTTACATGAGGATCCAGAGGATAGTGGATTTGGGACTGACATAGATGAGATTACAGATTCTGAGGAGGAAGTTTATGGTGGGAGGTATTCGCTCGATTCGTCTCCCCAGAATGATCGAAATACTCGTGGTTTAGGTCAGAGGAAGGGGGTCGTATTGTCGAAGAAGCCACATTATGGTAGTGATAGTATGTATTCTGATTTTAGTTCGTCGAGGGAGACAATTGAGAAGGGACAAGGGAATGCTTCTGAAAGAATTGGAGTAGCAAGGGGAAGAGGTCATAGGTATGTGGTTGGGCAACAAGAATATACTGATGACGAATCATCGGATTCAGCTATGAGCTCTGAAGTCGAATCTACTCGTGTTGGCAGCAACACTTACTCTGTGCGTCAAGCAGAGACATACACTTCTGATGGCTACACTTCTGGAGTTCCATCGCGGGTAAATGTGAAAACTTCAGCCGAAAAGGTTAGTAGTATACTCAAAGTTTGTAGGCTCATAATTTTGATGTTTGCTTAAGTCTGTAATGGATTACATAATGAAAAAATTGAAATTGCGATTATATGTTGAACATGCGTGTTTGTCCCAGGCGATGGTGCTACTGGGCTACTTGTGTGTTCTTTTTCTTTATCCTTTATTTCTTTTTGAATGTAAACTTTCATACCATCTAATGGTGTATAGACACACGATAATCACCATAATGTCAACTATTGAGTGACATTGGACTCTTAATTTGTTTTGTGAATTATGCTTAACATGTAGAATCAAATTCGCTGTCATGCGAATATTCCTTTCCAAATTAGAATCCAGACGTGAATTAATTGTGCAATGGTCAATTGAACAGAGTTTTCAGAATCCAATAGAAAATTCGATTGACTTTTAACCTTGTAGACTCCTTACTTGTATTGTTCATGTCTACTTTAGCTGTTCAGTTTAAATCACAAATTTTTCCTTGTCTGGTACAATGAGGGACTAGTTAGTTTTAAAAGAATCTACAATAGGAACTGTGTTGAGAAGACAGGATCGTAATGTGTTCCAAGATTTAATGTATGTATTCTCTTTTCTACTCTATCTTAAGTTTAGGCCATGTAGTTTCTTAAATTCTGTACATTAGTCATAAGTCTGTAGTAGAGTTGAAGTGGTTCCTAGAAAATAGCAAGATAGATAACTTGTACTTATCTATCCACATTTAATAGTCTAATAGAGTAGTTGAAACTATATTACAATCTGCCGACTATTATGAAAATCCGATGGAATGGAAAATCAGTATTTTGTGACAATCTATTGTTGGCATAGAAAAAATAACAGTCCAGACCTAAGGTGGTTTTAAACAGTTTACATTCGTTGGAAACAACACATATAGCCGTTTCCATAAATACCATGGAATTTTATACTATGGTTGAAAGCAGTAAATTGTAGTATCATCCTTTTATTCCAGTGAATAAAAAACTGAGAAGGATATAAATTTCTGTTTGTAGGATCCAAAAACTGTATCTTACTATTTATAAATGAGAACAACTGACAATTTTGGGGCCCATGACATTCGAGGGACTTTATGGGCTATTGACAGAGGTTGCCATGAACTATTCTCTAAAGACAAAACCACGTGTTTTAACTTCTAAGATGCATTGCAAACATTCATCAAAGACCTACACTTATCGAATACCTAACTTTAAGTTTGCTAACCCTATCCTATTTCCTCCTTGATGTTTATATGGTTATCTATATGTGATGGTATGCGTACAACTCATTTTGCTATCAATATATATCACAGCACTCCAAATTGTAAATTTATAATACGGGGTTTATTTAAATGTGTTATGTGGTATTTAGCTGCCTAGATAATTTGCAGGATTTTGCTGTAAGACGTGGACAGAATAGGAAACTCTCTGATAATGATGTCCCCAGTGCACCCCCACTTTGTGATTCTGGTCTGGAAGCCAAGCATGGTGCCGAACAAAATTTGACATCTAAAGCACATGGCAGTGATGGTCCCCCATGCAGTGGTGAGGCAAAAGTATTTGATGTGGCCACATCTGGAAACATAACCGCATCTGTTGGAGCTCAGTGTAATACTGAAAACAAGATTCCTCAACAATCTGAGAGGTCTGTAGCCTTCTATTCACAGATGAAAAGTTTTAGTTGGAAATGAGCAAGTAGGTTACCTTTATTATTTCTCCCAGGACTGTAGGTGGTGCTGAGGCTCCTGCATCCTTAATTTCTTTACCCGCTCGTCTTCCGACTTTCCATGCCAGGTATGTTGCTAGTAATCATTTTAGTGGGGTTTAACGTACTTCATGATCGTTGTGATTTGTTGCTGCTTGACAATGTTAAGCCTGTTACCTCTATCAGTTACTACATACTTCAAAGATCTCAAGTCGTATTAATAACTCTTCTTATTATGTTGTTTATTGGTTAGTGCTCGAGGTCCATGGTGTGCTGTAATTTCGTATGATGCATGTGTTCGGCTTTGTCTTCACCTGTGGGCAAAAGGTTGTGTTGAGGCTCCCATATTTTTGGAAAATGAATGTGAGCTGTTGCGAAATGCGTTTGGGTATGTTCTGTATTCTGTATTTTCCTTTTTATGCTCCATCTTCACTGTAAGCACTTCTTATAAACTGCAAATTATGACATTATACATCTATGAATGAAATATCTTATGCAAAATTGATTTTCAGCTGATCAAACATACCCATACATAGAATGAATAAAGATAGAATATATCAACTAATTTTACCCGAGCAAGGATTAGAAAGGATATATTGAGTTGTAAGCAGAAATATAGATTCAGTAGTGGTTAAAGCTTATTTTATTTCTACACCTGATTTTTTTTAGTGAAAATTAGACATTATGTATCTACCTTGTTACAGAATAAAGGCATACATATAAGTATATAAGTTACATGTGTCATTGACACAGGTACAAACTACAAATGACAGGCAATGCATCATGAAAAGATGTGGACATTTATTGTGATTTATTTGTAACACATGCTTTAGACAGAAAGAATGACATCTCTGATCTCACCTTTTTTTTTTTCTCAAGAGATCCTCTTCACGTTTTACTCTTTCTTTTATTTTCCTTCCTTTTTTTAGTGTATGGTTATAATATAAAGAAAATATAACCTATTAACATGTGATTATATAATTCAATTTGTCGGGTGACATGTGTCTGAGTGGGCCCAAGACCTGTGTGACTGTGTATTATATCGATTTTGTTTTGAAGTTTTAACCCACCTCTTTCATTTGTTGTATCTGTATCATAGCTTACAGCAGGTATTGCTACAATCAGAGGAAGAACTACTCGCAAAACAGTCTACAGAACTTATCAGTGAGGGGGCTGCGCTAAAGCCTAAGAAAGTCATTGGAAAAATAAAGGTGCAAGGTACTGCAACATTTAATCTCTGGACATTCTCATTGTTTCAGTTTCTCTAGCTTCATCCTAAAGTGTTGCTTCATTCCGCAGTTCGGAAAGTGAAAATGTCTCTAGACCCACCTTCAGGTTGCAGTTTTTCACCGTTACAGCTGCCAATCATAAAAGTTGAAACTCTTAGATACAACCTTTCTAGTTTACAATCAACTGTTTCTTCTGGATTCAATGCACTTTCTAAAGTTCGTGTGGCACCACGAGTACCGGCCAATGGTTCTTTTTCACGGCATAGCTTGGCATATGTCAGCGCCAGCACTCAGTATATCAAGCAGGTTTCTGGACTATTAAAAGTTGGTGTGACGACTTTGCGCAATAGTTCATCTTCATATGATGTAGTGCAAGGTATTTTAATTCCTGTCTTCATATGCCATAGCAATCCTAATTTTTATTAATATTAAAATCTTTATTGCCTGGTATTACTACGGATCTATCAATTTATGTTGATAACATTAATGTTCTCAGAAAAATACTGTTGTCTATTGAGGCTGAAAAGTTCAACTGAAGAGGATGCAGTTAGGATGCCACCTGGGTCTGGTGAAGCACATATATTGTATGTATTTCTGCGCCCCTGCTAGTTTCTGTGACTTCTTTTATGAGATGTTTTGACATGATTATCATAGTGAACCATATCATGTTGCATCTCAAAATGGCAAGATTTGATTAATTGAGAGGTTTTTTCATTGATTATTATACAGCTTTCCTGATAGTTTAGGCGACGACCTTATTATTGAAGTTCAGGATTCGAAGGGAAAGTATCATGGGCGTGTTCTTGCTCAGCTGGCTACTATCATTGAGGACACTGTAAGATTTTGCAGTCCACCAAGTATGTTTCTAGTTATGTAGGGACACATTGTGCTGAGCATTTAATAATTTTCAAAATGCAGGACAAGCTTCGGTGGTGGTCTATTTATCGCGAGCCAGAGCATGAGCTTGTTGGCAAACTACAACTCCACATTAACTACTCAACCAATGCAGATGAAAATAGTCATCTTAAGGTAAGGGACTTAGGACCTACACATAGAAGGAATTTGGTATACATAAATTTCTTCATAAATGTATAATTTTACTCTTAATTTAAGACTTCTGTTTTGGTTTTTAGTGCGGGTCTGTTGCAGAAACTGGGGCATATGACATGGCATTAGAAGTTGCAATGAAACTACAGCATTTTCAACAAAGGAATCTGTTGTTGCATGACCCCTGGAAGTGGTTACTCACTGAATTTGCATCTTACTACGGGGTTTCAGATGTGTATACTAGACTAAGGTATTCACAGCGTGGAAACTTCTCGCAAACGAGAATGCTATTCTATATATTCTTAGGTTAATATCTAATGTGAAATGGTTGTAAATTGCAGATACCTTTCATATGTTATGGATGTGGCTACTCCAACAGCTGATTGTCTCAACCTGGTACATGATTTACTATTACCTGTAATCATGAAAGGCCAGACAAAGAGCACATTAAGTCATCAAGAGGTATGATAACTCTTATCATGTTTCAAATATTGGAATAGCTTCACTAATTCATAAAGTGCTTTTCTAAAATTTTGAAGAGAATAGTCAGACCTATGCACACTTTTCACTTGTTCTCATGACACAATATATCTTCTTGGAGCCTTTGGTTTTTGATAATTGTGGCAACCCTGTTAAAGCTATTTTATTTTCAGAGAGCAAAGTTATAATATTCCTCTAAGGTTCTTAGCATAATTTTTTGAGATTTTTCTAACACAGCGCATATGATTTTCCACTGCAGAACCGCATCTTGGGAGAAATTAAAGATCAAACTGAGAAGATTCTTGCTCTAGTTTTTGAGAACTACAAATCTTTGGATGAATCCCTATTTTCAGGAATGATGGATGTTTTTAGGCCCGCCACTGGATCTCCAGCTCCTGCATTGGTACCTGCTATAAAGCTATACACTTCACTTCATGACATACTTTCCCCAGAGGCGCAATTGAAATTGTGTAGCTATTTCCAGGTAAAAACAATCATTCTAGTGGCTGTGTTTATTTTCTTCAATAAATACAAGCTATCCTTTTGTTGAAAGTGTGTGTGAGAGAGACTGTAGGTCTGAAGGACTCTTATGTTCATCTACATGACCCGACTCTGTTGGTTCTATTCTTTTTTTCTTTTTCTGAAATGCTGTTATTTGTACAGGTTGCTGCCAAAAAGAGATCAAGAAGGCTCTTAGCAGAGACAGATGAGTTTGTTACCAACAATCACGAGGGAGCATTGATGGACACTGTGACTCTCTCAACTGCTTATCAAAAGATGAAGTCTCTTTGCTTAAGTATAAGAAATGAAGTGTCAACTGATATTGATATCCACAATCATCATGTACTTCCAAGGTACAATTATGTCTTTGAGCCATTATGTGGACCTCAACTAGTAATTTAGTCACAGTGTATTGTGAAAGGAGTTTTGGATATAGTCCTATAATCTTGAGTTAAGCATTGGTAGTTGGTAATACTTGGTATCATAGGGGTATAGGACGTATACATAATTACGTAGTAGGTACTGTACCCCATGCATGTTGAAAGTAGATTTCATCTCTCTTAACTGGTCTCGGCCATGAAGTTTGTTTTGCATTTCAGTCTAAAATTACTTTTAAACTTCAATATGAGGCAAAAGAGGATGAAGGTCAAACATGTAGACCCTATTTTAAGGCATGTTTATTTTGTTTTATAAATGATGTAGGTTCGTAGCTACCAAACTCATAATGTTCATAGTTTTATTACTTACCACTATTTTTCTTTCCTTTTGCAGCTTCATAGACCTTCCCAATATTTCTTCATCAATATACAGTGTGGAGCTTTGCAATAGATTGCGTGCTTTTTTAGTTGCATGCCCACCAACAGGGCCCTCTCCTCCTGTAGTAGATCTAGTAATTGCAGCTGCAGACTTTCAGAGAGGTCTTGCCAGCTGGAACATCAAGTAATTAATCTATGATGATGCTATGAATGATTTCCGGTCAAATTATAATTCAGTAGATTTTAGATTTTGTAATCCTGGCTCATATAAATTTTGAATGTTTCCAGTCCTGTAAAAGGAGGAGTTGACGCAAAGGAGTTATTCCATTTGTATATCATTCTCTGGATTCAAGATAAACGTTTATCTCTACTTGAGTCTTGCAAATTAGACAAGGTAAACTGTTGTTCCTCCTTGCTATACAATTTCGTCTTTCACCCACCTTTCAATACTGCTGTTAATTACTGTCCCAACATTAATAAAAAAATTTAAATTGTAGTGACTACAAACTTTCTGTGGTGAATTCAACATTAGGTCTCAGTCCATTCTATATGTACATTTATATTCCAAAGTAATCTTAGCATTTTTATTATGCTGGTAAGTGATGACCAATCACACTTGCATCAGTCATCAGAACATTGCATGTGTTATGTGTATATTTTAGACCCATTGCTTGCTTCCTTAGCCAATTGAATGAAATGCCCAATGTTTTTCTGTGTTAATATTTTGCATTCAATATGCTTTCCTTTCTCATCTGATTACACATTATTTTGTTATACTTCTCCCGTTGAGTTTGTTTTGGGAGACTTACCTCCTTACTCAATATGCAGGTAAAGTGGTCAGGAGTCAAGACACAACAATTTACAACTCCATTTGTGGATGATATGTATGATAGGCTGAAGGAGACCCTGAATGAATATGAGAACATCGTCTGCCGCTGGCCAGAATATACGTTTGCTTTAGAAAATGTATGTTCAAACAGTTTTTATTTTATGTATCGGTTTTTTTTTTTCCAAGTTTTAAGAGGATTTTTGGGATGTAGTGTCTGAAATAGAGCCTGAAGAGATCTTCCTTTTTTCTTAAAATTTTGCACAACATTTTGAACTGAATCTAGGTAATTTTCTATAGGCCATTGCAGACGTCGAGAAGGCAATTGTAGAGGCTTTAGAGAAGCAGTATGCAGATGTATTATCACCTTTGAAGGACAATCTGGCACCTAAGAAATTTGGTCTTAAATACATACAGAAACTTGCTAAGCGCTCTGACAGCAATTATGTTGTCCCTGAAGAGGTTAGTGACTCTGTCAAGATATAGAAATTTCTACCAATTTATATGTATGTGGACTTCATAAATTAGCTTTTGGTATGCAGTTGGGAGTTCTCTTGAACTCTATGAAGAGGATGCTGGATGTGCTGCGGCCAAGGATAGAAAACCAGTTGAAGTCGTGGGGTTCTTGCATTCCAAATGGTGGAAGCGCAGTCCCTGGGGAACGCCTTAGTGAAATAACAGTTATGCTGAGAACGAAGTTCAGGAACTACCTGCAAGCAGTTGTGGAGAAACTTGCAGAGAATGTGGGTACCCCTTGTGATTATAAAATTCTTTTTATTTACTTTTCTGTTGATGGTTTGCTTGAATGTGTGTGAGTAGATCCTTAGATGATCAGTGAGATACTTTGAATTTATACCAAAACAAAAAACACCAGGAGACGTCTTTTCTTTAGGAACAACCACGAACAGAACAATGTATGTGTTCCCATCTATGCATCTCTAACTGTATGAGGTAGTTAAGCTCATCATGTAATATTTGTCAATCTCAAAATAGTGGATAGGAGTTGTTATTACATATATGATGTAGGAGTGGGATATCTGCCATACCGATAATTTTTGTAACTAGACAATTTAACCATATAATATTTAAATCTAATATTCCCATGGACAGTCAGCAATTTGGTGTACAGATGAAGAATCTATCAAAGAAATCAATCCAATCAGTTTAATTCAAACTTAATATCCTCTTATACAGTGCCAATTTGGTGAAGGGCTGATATCTATGTATGGAATATGAATTGGATTAGTTTAATATTAGTTGCACTAAATACTAGAATAAAGTTGTCAGTCGAATTTTTCAATCATGTTTATTTCAACCTGAAACAGTGCTCTTAATATTCAGTTCATGTTTGTTGTGACTTACTTTAAACACTTACTTGGGCTGTGGTTGACCAAATACTTGTTTCAATGTCTCAGTCAAGACTGCAGGGTGCAACAAAACTAAAAAAGATCATCCAAGACTCAAAGGAAACAGTTGTTGAATCTGATGTTCGGAGTCGAATGCAGCCCTTGAAGGATCAGCTTTCAAATACTATAGATCACCTCCATACTGTTTTTGAGACCCACGTATTTGTAGCTGTTTGCCGAGGCTATTGGGACCAGATGGGAAAGGTAATCTCCAACAGCACATTTTCAAAACGTCATCCAGGGCTTGCTTTTCTGAAAATTTGATTTGGTTTCCCATTTGATGGCAGGATGTTTCAAGTTTCTTGGAGAACAGGAAAGAGAACAGGGTGTGGTACAAAGGCTCACGAATTACGGTTGCTGTAAGTTACAACAGTCCATTATTATATGTATGGTGGTATATACATTTTATTCTGAATAATCCGAGTACAAATGAAATAGGTCCTCATTTGATGATGATTTTATGCGCATTTCTGACTCTGGCGAGACTGACTTGTATACTTCATCTGCTGTAAATCTGTAATAAAAAGAAAAAAAACACACCATTATTCTAAATACACTGAGGATTGAATTGAAAAAAGAGAGGAAAAAGACGAGAAGTTTGTCATACCTAGGATGTCTGGATGCTGAAAAACTTGCATACCAGATAATTAGAACCATCTGATTCATCATAACTTTAAATAATTGGAATGCCAAGTGTTGTCATCAGTTGGTCAATAAAGTTTTCCTCATATTGTTTTTTACAGGGAAAGTGGGTGATATTCTAATCTTTTGTGTATTAGTTTTGGTCTGAAGTATGTTTTCCTTTTCAAATATCGATCAAGGCCCAATTGAACCATTAAATGGTGTTTCCTGATTACTTGTAGTCGTAGACAATAATATCTGTCGCATGTTACTGCTATGCCTATTGATTGTTAGGGCTTGTCTCTATATTTGGTAATCTTGTCTGTCACATATTACTATGATGCCCATATTGTGTAATGGGTGGTTTCAATTAAATTTCAAATATCTTTGGTCGTCTTACCATATTTTATTATTAAAAACAATAGTGTAATGTTATGTGAAAGTAGGTATATGTTGTTGTCTTACAGCTTCAAGCTGTACTTATTGTTATGGATCTCTTTTAGAAGAGACGTCTAACTTGAATATCTTGCTAATGTACTGAATCATGTCTATTATGAGTTTAGTTTCATTCTAGCACTTGACTTAGTTATTGACTGTTTGTTGCAACATGCAGATTCTGGATGATACATTTGCGTCACAAATGCAACAGCTATTGGGAAATTCATTGCAAGAGAAAGATTTAGAGCCCCCAAGATCAATCATGGAAGTGCGTGCAATGCTTTGTAAGGATGCTCCAAACCACAAGGACTCCAATTACTACTACTAGATTCTTGGTACATGTATATAAAATTTTGATGTCGGATGGATAATTAGGACTATTCATGTTTCCACGATTATAAAACCAGTCTCAGGCTAACATCATTGTTGTATAGGGAAAAAAACAACTTAGCTTATCGCTGTTATGTTGGGTATTACAATTTTTTGTAAAATACAGTCTAAAAAGCATGTAATAGTGTAAACTGATCGAGCCATATATGTAATCCATTTAATTTTAATAAGAATTGTCTTCTTAGTTCCCTTTCAGCTTTGCACTTTGCATTCACTTTACATTTCATCAGAGTCTAAGAATAACCAACAGGCAATATGCAAGTATATATGCATCTATAGGCAAACTGTTTGGTGTCACCGGAAAAAACCAAGTACAATTTCATGCATGGTTATGTGCATATAAAACTAACAGTGACAGTTGGAGATGGAGTGAATTCTGTAACTTGGAGGTGGAATGACGAGATCGATGTTCATAATGTCTTGCAATGAATTACAGAATCTTCTGAAATGTAGATGCAACTATTATTTCATCCAACAATGTGTTGTATATGAGGAAAAAACTAATTAAAATACAGTAATAAACAGAAGATCTTTTCATAATAAAAAAACTGTATATATTTCATTATTACAAAAAATGCTCTTAAAGAGCTACAAGAAGTATTGTCGCTGAACAATTACAATAGAGTTGATACAAATGTTACAAAGATCAGAACAAAGGAGGACCCTCATTACACTGGTACACTGGACATCCCAACTAGGTTAGCAGGCACCCTCGGTGTCCAATCTAGCATCATCAGCACAACACCTTTAGCAAATCACCGTAATTTTCATTGCCGAGGGATCGAATTTTTTTCTTGGCGCTGCACCCAAGTTACTTCTGGGCTGCCTACGTACCCTGGGAGGGGATATTTTACCTTACTCCACTTAGAGGATCAAGCACCACGTAGTTCTGGTCGTTTTTTGGGATAACTAAAGATTTACACAAAGTTTTCATTCCACCATCATAATCTCTCTTGCAGCTTGAGCAACCACTTCTCAGAAGTTGAATGTCAAATCTGTAGCTTGGAATACTTCTGCCATTGTATCCATATCACTTCTAAGTAACAACATGCTGAACAGAAGGATAGAAAGACTTCGACCCAGCTCTGACTACTGCCATCTTGGCATCTTGCTGCCTGAATAGCTCCCGTTTCGTTTATCTCCCATAAGCAACAACACATACACATTACCAGTACTAGTGAAATAAAAGTATAATCGCTAATTTGAAACTTCAGTTTATGCACAGCAGCAACAGGAAAACTGGAGGTCCCATGATGATCACTTGCATCAAATTCATGAGGTATGGACTGCTGGAATGATGCAATCTTGCTTACCTGTTTCTTCTCGTGAGTCTTACTACTATTCATCCCTTTGTTGATGTTGAAAATTGAGTGAGTAATCTTGACCAAGGCAGTAGGAGGGACATTAGCGAAGTGATCATAGTCAAGAAGATATGCTGCAACTTCTCTGAAACCTGTCTCACCAACCCTAACTGACCACTTCAAGCCTGGCTGACCAAGAGCTTTTCCTACAAAGCCTTTTGGATTGTTTGGTGCAAAAGGTTCTTCATCTGTTGGCTTCACGTTCACAAGACTCTCTCCTCTGCTATTCCTGAAATAGTAAGCTCCTCCAAGGCCACTGTGAACAGGGATTGGATCAACGCCATTCTTAATAGCTTTTACAATGTCCTTAACCAATTGCTTCATCCTCACAAAGCAACTTGAGCTCCCCAGTATTTCAATCAAACCACTGTGATCTCTCTGCTGAAGATCCCTCCCAGTAGGCGACAGGATCTCTCTGCTGAAGATTAAGAGGACGAACTTCTGTGCATTAAGTTCCTCGTAAGGAGGAGAGGGGAGTCATTTCAAACAGCACTAAGATCATTCTTCAACACAAGATCACCAAAAGTCAACGAGCTTTCCTCAGTAGGAACATTAAGAGCAACTTGCAACCTTCTTTTCACAGTATGTACATTGTCATGTCGATCCAAGTCGATTCCCTTGTACAAAAACCCTCCTACTCCCAGTAGGTTTCCCCCCCATATAATTGTTCCCATGGTATTCACCGTTCATAGGTCCATTCAAAAGTGCAACTGCCATTTGTGTCTGAACAGGACTATCCAAGTTGGGAGACATGGAAGGGTAACGAAAACCGCAGGGTTTTTAAAGTTGGCAACAAGGTTGCCACAGAGAGAATAAGACAACTTATCTCTCAATCAGGAGGCAAACACAATTGCCAATATAACATACAAGAAAGAGATGCGAATTTCGCAATCGATCATCAATTAGCAGTGTAGTAATGATGCTTAAAAGTGCAGTCTTCACATCAGGAAGAACAACACAAGCAGCTAGCATGATGTAGTGTGTGTTACATTGCAGAAGCCATATCTTCTTTTATGCCAGGCAGAAAGACCCCGATATCTGTAGAAACACTTCATTAATCACTAAGATCTGTCTGATGATTGTGGAGAAGTACTGCAACTTAATCATCAGTTAGCTTTTCAACTTGTATAAGTAGATCGAAAACTCGATCTGTTAAGTTGCAGTACTTCTTTCCCATATAGCGTTTCCCATATAGTGATTTTTTAAGTATATATATCTTATACAGCACAAGCGCGAAAACTCGATCTACTTATACAAGTTGAAAAGCTAGCTGATGATTAAGATCAAGACAAATTTCTTATTAGAAGCAAACGCTAAAAGTCTCAACCTACATAACAAAATTGTTTTGTCTGAACCCTAATAATATCTCTCGATCTACATTTGATATTTGATATGTATGTTACTTGCATATATAAATCTGAGTTAAAAACAAAAGAAGAACTTAAAAACAAGACCCTAGAAGAGTTGCATAAACTTACCAACGCAGAACAAAAAATGTCTCTGCCTTGTGAACAAGAACAACACAATCGAACTGAACGAAACAAACTTGCTTTTTCGAAACTAAACTAAACTCAAAACTTTTAGATTGAAAAGCAGGCAGCTCCTGGACCTGTCTGCTCCAGGTAACTCATTGCCCGTTAGTGGATAACTTGGGCTCCCATGGGTCGATTTTGAATACATTGGGGTTCATATAATCTGGGTTTCCAGGGGATGCCATTTGGAAATTTTACAAATTTTGCAGAGCTGTTGAGATGAAATATTATCAAGACATATTACAACATTAAAGAGTTGGGGTTAACTCAACTCAAATTTTGATTTCTGGAATATGGAGTGTCACTTAATTCACTGATGATTAGAATCTATGCATGATTGACTTCTTTGATATAATGATGTAGGAAATGCATATACTATCATCTAATCCTTAATGCTAAAAGGAAAATAGCACTTGTCAGTTGTCACACCTAACAATATATTTTACACAATGCTTGCCAGTCTAATTCAGCTCACTAAACATGTGCCAAAAGACATGCACACAATATGATCCTAATTGTTTTTGTAATTGCAGAGTAATGTTGAAGCAAATGGATAGATACATACAACCCAATCAATTCAATGGAATACTCAGAAAACACAACATAAATACAAGAAAGCCAATTAAACCCACACAAAATACACATCAACTATGTTACATGTTTTGTAGAGCCACGAGGGATCTACTTTGGTGTCAGAATACAAACAACCAACATCAGAATTTTCGTTAATGGCAATGCTTCAGAAAAGCTTTGATATAACATTGCAGGAAGTCCAAAAGGCTACCGATGCTACCCTAACCAGCGCTGGGTTTTGGTATATCCTGTTGAAAGCAAGCACAGAGAGTAAGGCATCCATGAACAAAATTGTATTTGTTAAAATTTGCAGCAGTCTTCAAGTGCTAGTTGTAAGAACTAACTAGGCATTGTGATAATGAAGAGTTTTCACAACCACTGTTCAACAAAATAGTACAAGCATTGTGATAAACAACGAACACACAAGAATGTGCATCGTCAGCATAATGAAGAGTAAAACCTAAAGAACAAATCTATCTGTGTGGCACGGTAAGCCCTAGGCAGAGGGTTGTCGAACATGAGGGAGATTCTCACTACAAAGACTATACAAGTGCCGACCTAAAGACAAGATAAGCATGGACAAAACAATTACTGCATTTCAGACTTAAGCTGACCAAAGCACCTGAAGCATATAGTGCTTAGACATCAGATCTGCTCTAGACCAGTAGAAGAATGATTAGAGGAGACAGGAGAGCACAATAAGTGCATCACATTATAAAACCTATCACACTAGAAATATAAAAGATGAATGATAATATTGATGTAATTAGGTTGAAACATACAAAACAATCATCTCTCTATATACAGAGAGTGAAACCACATAGAACTTATATCTAATCTATGTGGGACTAAACCACACACTAAATGCCTACAATACCCTTTATTTCCTACAATCACCAACCTAGTAAACTAACTCTTCTGATGTTGGTAACCTTGTGAACATTCTACAATTAGTTCTAAACGTCAAACCTAAATTTATATAGCTTCCACCCCAAACCAACTTACCCAATTGCTGTTGCTCCCCAAGATGCCACATTGTAAATAAATTTACTTCCATTCCACACCTTTTGCAGTTTTCCTCTTTTCTTTTTTAAAGAGAACGTTTTGCTGAGAGCTACAAGTAACCATAAATAACATAAGATTTCTTTCCAATTTTGACTGTTTGAATTAAAACTATTTATCAAAACATGTAAAATGCATTTATAGATGAATATTGCATATATAAAGGAGATCTGACAAACCAACTGTGAACTTTCAACAATGTTATTAAGCTCACCTTCTTGGAGTTGAGTGGGAGTCAGTTCCTGCAATAATGGTAACCTGTCAAATATCTCATAACTATGGGAGTTATAACAAGCAATGGCTTGAAAGGAATGAAAGAAAGGCGCATAGAAAGATGAAAATTGCTAAATACAAAAGAACATGCCCCAAAAAAATTCATTATCATTCATTGAAGATTGGACTAAGGGATGTTATTTCATAGTACAGAAACAAGGTTAGCTCCTTTCATATGCATGAGAAAGTTAAAATTCACTCACACATGGAATGATGAAAAGATGCTCTGATGAATAACAGGTGATAGTTTGAAACGGCTGCTAGAAATAAACCCACAACCGGGAAAATAATAAATCTCCAATAAGACCTGCCTGAAAAATACAAGATTACTCTCAGTCAAAGGCCTCGTTTGGTCTCCTCTTCTTGATCCCCATACGTTCTTTTTGGTTCCCATTCATGTTCCCTCCTATTTTAACTTTTGGTAGGCTACTTATCACATGCAGTACAACTTATTTTTTATCAATACGTATTTTTGTAGTTTAACAATAGAGAAAACATGCACAACATAGATGACCATTTGTCTGATACTGAAATCGAATAACTGGCAACAAACTGCCATAGACATTCAAAAACAATAGGTGCTGAAATAAACATGGTAAACACAAGATATTGATCAGACAGATACTAAAGAGCAGAATATAACTGAAAACAGATATTTGTTTTTGAAGTTCTAATTAAAGATCCACGGTGAAAAGTAAGAAAAATAACTTGTACATACTTTAGTCTGCTTCAGTGACAATAAATACGCAGCAGTGAAACATGCAATTCCTTCTACAATATCTTCTTGCCTAACAAGCACATAACTTTCTTGGTCTGATTCCATATCTCCACCAATATATCCATCTTCCCATAAGTCGTTTTCACTAATTACATCCCAGGAGCTACCTTCTTCTGCTTCCATGTGTATACATAGCGTCAGTAACTGCCATAATATACATTACTTCAAAAGTGGGAATCTAAGCCATAAAGAGAAGATTACACTTACTTCAAAAGATAATACATTGGATATTGATTTTT
>JABWDY010030006.1:893-12427 GCA_013358455.1 Thalictrum thalictroides | reverse complement strand
AATTTAATTGTGATGTGGTTGTAAAACAATAGTGGGGAATTCTAGCTTAGGCTGGCCCTGCGATTTTTTGATTGGAGCTCGTGGAGCTGAAACATTTCCTTTTGAATATGCATGAATGATAAACTTGATAATTGTGGAATTGTAAGCTAGAATGAATGAATGAATGAATATATGTATGATTGAGTAGATCATGGTAAGTAGAGCTTTAAGTATTTAGAATTCCATAGGCGCGGTATGGAATCACCATCAGAATCAACGAGTGTGTAAGCCCCATTGTCAAGATCCCTTTGTATGATATAAGGACCCTCCCAATTGGGATTTAACTTCCCATCTTCAGCTATGATTGTGTTGGGAAAGGTTTTCCTGGTTTTCTTTAAAACGAGGTCACCTGGTTGAAAAGTACGAGAGTTAACCTTTTTATTGTAAGATTTCCGAAGTACCTGTTGATAGCGAGCTGTAGAAATAGCAGCTCGTTCTCTTTTTTCTTCTAAGAGGTCTACTTCATGCCCTAGAAGGTCTTCATTTTCTGTACTCTCTACGAGCTCAAACTTCATTGTGAGATAAGTAATATCTGTTGGAATAACGGCCTCTGTGCCATAGCATAAAGAAAAGGGGGACATACCCGTAGGGGTTCGTTGCGTAGTTTTATAGGCCCATAGAACATTGTCAAGCTGTTTATCCCAGTTTCCCTTATGTCGTTTCAATTTTTTCTTCAAGTTGTTCATAATTGTCTTATTGGTTGCCTCTGCTTGTCCATTGCTTTGAGCATAACGTGGTGTAGATAAAGCATGATTTATTCTCCACTTTGAATAGAATTCTTCAATTTTGTTTCCACAAAATTGCATTCCATTATCAGTTACCAGGGTGTGAAACAAGCCAAATCTTGTGATAATGAACTTCCATATAAATTCTTCAATTTCAATTTCACGAATTCGACGTAAAGGTACTACCTCAACCCATTTTGTAAAGTAATCTGTTGCCACTAGGAGATATTTGTATTTATGTCGCGGCGTTTTCTTCAATGGACTAACTATATCAAGTCCCCAGATTGCGAAGGGCCAAGGGCTTGAAATTGTTTTTAAATTCCTTGCTGGTTGATTTAGACTTGGAGCAAACCTTTGGCACTTATCACAGTGGTTGACGAAGACCTCTGAGTCTGCTTGCATGTAAGGCCAAAAATACGCTTGGTTTCTAGCTTTTTGTGCTAGTGATCTAGCTCCAGCGTGGTTTCCACATTCTCCTTGGTGGATTTCACGTAGTATTTCTTGAGCTTGAGGAGGTGGTAAACATCTTAAATGTGGACCTCATGTTGATTTTCTATAGAGTCTGTTGTTGATGAGCACATAGTTTTTTCGTTTTACGTTCAAGCTTGCGTAACTCTACGTCGTCGTCTGGATAAATTCCTTTAAGGTAATTTATTATTGGACCCATCCATGAGTTGCCAATGTCTTGTTGAGGGATGTCATTGACGTCGGATATTTCATGTATGTTATGAATTTCGATTTCATATGCTGGAATAGTTCGTACATCAACATGAATAATCCTTGTGACTTCAGTATCAATTTGTGATGATAGGTAGGCAAGACTATCTGCATGTCTATTATTCTGGCGTAAGGTATGCTGTATCTCCCATTTGTTGAAATATTTGAGAAGATTCTTGGCATATTCTAAATATTGCTTGAGTGTATTGTATCATAGTCACCAAGGAGCTGGTTGACTACAATCTCAGAGTCACTGTATATGGTTAGTTCTTTAATATTGAGCTCTCTGGCCATATTGAGGCCTGTGATAAGAGCTTCATATTCGGAGTCATTGTTAGACGAGGTGAAATTTAACCTTACTGATTTTTCGAGAATTACTCCTTCAGGTGAGATGAGTGTAGCCCCTAATCCAGTGCCACTATGATTTTTGGCACCATCGACATAAAGGGTCCACGTGAGGTGTTTGGGTTGTGGTGGGTCTTGAATTTTTGTATCCGGTACCCAGTTGAGGTCGTCAATCGGGTAATTTACAAGGAGATCAGCGATGACCTGACCTTTTCTACTATTTCTTGGGGTGAAGATGAGCTCATGATCTCCGAGTTCCTGAGCCCATTTTGCTATTCGTGTGGATTTGTTTTTGTTTTGAAGTACTTGTCTTATAGGTGCGTTTGTTATAACCCTAATTTTATGTGTTTGATAGTATGGTTTAAGTTTTCTAGATGCAAATAGTAAAGCTAAACCAAAATTTTCAAGGTTTGTATATCGTACATTTGATTTTGCCAAGGTTTTGCTGATGAAGTAGATAGGCTTTTCAGTTCCTTGATCATCTTGGAAGAGAACGACACTTATGGCATGTTCTGTAGCTCCTAGATGGAGTCCGATGACATCACGTCTTGTGGAACCGTAATAACAGGAGGTGTTACGAGGTAGAGCTTTAAATCATCAAATGCCTGTTGACATTCTACATTCCACTCGTACTTAGAACCTTTCTTCAAGAGTTGAAGTAGAGGTCATTGCTTGTCAGATGCTCGAGCAATGAATCGATTCAGAGCTGCTAGCATTTCACTAAGTTTTTGAACTTGCTTTTTAGTTGTTGGATTTGGCATATCCAATATCGCTTTAATTTTATCAGGATTTGCCTCAATTCCTCTTTGCGTGATCAAGTATCCTAGGAATTTGCCGGATGCGACACCAAAAAGATATTTTTCTGGATTTAACTTCATGTTGAACTGATGAAGTCTCTGGAATGTTTGTTGGAGGTCTGCGATGTGATTTGATCGTAGCTTGCTTTTGACTATCATATCATCAACGTAAACCTCCATAGTGGTACCTATCAAGTCCTCGAACATTGTTGTTGCAAGTCGTTGATATGTAGCCCCTGCATTTCTTAAACCAAATGGCATTACTGTATAACAATAAGTACCTTGTTCAGTTATGAATGCTATTTTTTCTTGATCTTCTTTTGCAAGGGGGATCTGGTTGTAGCCAGACTATCCATCCATCATAGATATAAGCTCGTGACATGCAGTAGAGTCTACTAGTTTATCTATTAATGGAAGAGGAAAACTGTCTTTGGGACAGACATTGTTGAGGTCGGTAAAGTCAAAGCATACTCTAACTTTACCATTAGGTTTCATGACTGCTACTATGTTAGATAGCCATTCTGGGTATTGAACCACTCTGATGAACCTGACATCTTTGAGTTTTTGTATCTCGGCATTGACTGCCGTAGATACGCGAGCTGAAAGTTTTCGAGCTCGCTGTTTGACTGGTTTATAATTTGGATTTACATTTAACTTATGGCATGCGATTGAGGGATCTATCCCTGGCATGTCGGTATAAGCAAAAGCAAAAACGTTTTTATTCATCATAAGAGTGGCAATGAGTTGCTCTTTGACAATAGGGTCTAAGTTAGCCCCAATGTTTACATATTTTGGATCATCTTCTAATCCTAAATTCACTCTCTCTCCTTTCTCGAGGATTGGAGGATCTCTTTGTTGGATGACATCCTTGCCTTTATCGACAGCAGGAATGTCATTGACAGTGGGCTTTGTGAAGCTCGCAACTATCTTAGAGATAGATTGAACTTTGTGAACAGTGGGCTGCAAGGAGCTCGTATCTGTAGGTTCATTGAGAGTGATATCTTGAATAGTGGGCCCATTTGATCTCGCAACTATTGGTGAGAGTATCTTCCTTTCAGGCAGTGAAATAACTTCTGGAAGTGCATGACATCCATGTGCCTCAATTTGATCACCACGCAGTTCCATGATACCTTTGGTGCCAGGGAACTTGATGACCTGATGATAAGTAGATGGCACAACTTGCATCTTGTGGATCCATTTCCTACCCAATATTGCATTGAACTTGGTAGAAACATCCAAGACAAAGAAGGCCATTTTGACTGTGACCTCGTCTTCATCTTGTCTAGTGGAAACTGGAAGATAGAGTTCACCGAGTGCCCTTGTCTCAGTGGAGTTGAAAGCAAACAAGGTAACTGTTGGTGGCTGCAGCAATGTGTTAGGAATATCCATTTGGCTAAAAGCCATGTTGAATAATATATCGCACGAGCTACCAGGGTCAATAAGAACCCTTTTTGTTGCACAACCTCCGATGTTGATGTGGACCACCAAAGCATCATTGTGAGGTGTGCACACTTTTTTGAGATCATGTTGGGAAAAAAAAAGAGCATCTTTCCCCAGGATCTGTGGTACTACTACAACTTGATGAGAAAGCTGGTAGATATGATGAATATGCTGTATTTTCTGTTTCTTTGAGTGAGCTGATAACTCGGGGGGTCTGGCATCAATGATCATGTTTATCTATCTGACTTCTTTGCCTTTTGATGTAGTACCTTGCTGACGCTTATCATTGATTTTTTTTCTCTGAGATCGGGCTCAAAATCAGCAAGAAAGTCATCGAGGTGACCTTCTGATTTCAGCTTGTTGGAATAGATTCTCCAACTATGACAGTTTTCAGTGGAATGATGTCGGGATTTGTGGAATTGACAAAATGGATTGCCTTCAATTGGTTCAAGCTCCTTGATTTCAGGTTGGAAGTAAGGTTCCTCCCTAACAAGCTGAAGGAGTTGAGTTCGCGTGCACTTGAAGGGATTAGGGTAAGTCTTCTTAGGACCTAACTTACCTTTTCCTTTAGGTTTGTCAGTTTTGGGCTTACCAGAAGGTTTTGGTTTTGACGTCTCAACAGAAGAAACGTGGTCAACAGTTGAAGAGATAGCAACCTCCAGGTTGATGTATTTTGTTGCTCGTACATAGAGAACTTCCAATGTCGCTGGAGGATCCAGAATTATTGTCTTACCCAAAGCTGACGTAGGGTTAACACCAGAAACGAAAGCCATGAGACAAGTGTTCTCATCAAGGCTATCGGCCTTCAGACATTCTTTCTTGAATCTCCATGTATTTTTTGGTAGATTCAGTTGGTTGTTGCTTGCATCTCAAGAGAGCGTTGACCTCAGTTCGACGTCGTTTGTTGTGGATGTATTGGGTCACGAATAATGACTCGAGCTGATCATAGCTTGTGATGGATCATTCTGGAAGTCGATGGTACCAATCCATGGCACTACCTTTCAATAAAGCTTGGAAGAGACGAGCAAAAATGTCTTTATATTTGGGCCATAAGGCCATGTTAGTCTTGAATTGTAGGATATGGTCAAGGGGATCTCCATTCCCATCATACATATTGAATTTGGGTGAAATGAAGTGTTGGGGTGGTTCCTGAAGGAGGAGATCTTCATGGAGGGGTTCTGTATTGTATTTCAGGAGGGTGCTAGTGGCTACTTTTTAAGCAAAATTGGGTTTGAGGGTTTCTTGGTGGTTCTTATCAAGCTTTTCCAAAAGTTGAAGGAGTCTGGTATGGGCTTCCTGAATGTCAGCCATGGTTGGAGTAATGTTGGTATTGCTGGTGGTGGGAATGGTTTGATTGGCAATGCCATTGTTGTCGTCACCAAGAATGGTGGGATTGCTTTGGTCGGTGGTGGCTTTCAACACTACATTCCCCGCCGCCAGCTTGGTGATTTGGACTTGTTGCTCATCAAGTCTCTGGGTGAGTTGATCGAATTTTTCTTGGCGGATGGAAGTCATGTTTTTAGGTAGAGAAAGTGAAGAATGATTTTTCCGATGATGGGTCTTAGAAATCGATCACATACAGTCGGCGCCTGATTGGACGATTTTTGGTTATTACCGTCGAACCAATAGTGCTAGTAATCCCAGCTGCAGAACGTGTTAGTACTACCGACACTACTTAAATATAATCCCTTTGTGATTCTAACAACTAAACTAATCCTAAAACTAGTGTAGAGGCAAGTATCAGGGTATCGAATCCACTCTTCCCAAGAATTGGGTACTTAGCTTCAAATAGGAAGTAACGATGAAGGGTCTGACAGGTTTTGACGAGTCTTTTTGTCCTGATTCCATATCTGTTTTCTGTGATCTATCTTGACAGTCTTGAAGTAGGAAGTAAGAGCTTTCCAATGCCTATTTGTGCTTCAAAATCCGAGCTCTCTGAACCTTTCTTTTAATTGCGTCAAGTTGGCTACTTGAAACTGCATTTTTACCGTATTTTGCTTCCTTTTAGCTTTTCCGGGCGAAATGCACCTACAAACACGTAATTTTAACAATACCAAGCACATCATATCACTTTATATCATAACTTGGGACAAATATACATGAGTTAAGGGGATATATTTATACTTTTGAGCGCTTATCAAACACCCCCAAACAACACCTTACTTGTCCTCAAGCAAGAGAGTGAAACAAAAAGCATAAGGGCGAGAAAGAAATTCATCTAAAAATAAGATATTTACCTTTTCGTAGGCAATGTACGATTGCATTTACCATATGCAACAAGGCCTTAAACCTTTAGGATTCCCTAATAGGACGAGTTGAAGCCTCGTGAGGGTTTTCCAAGGAAGATACCCACAAACTTCAAAAGGAAGAGATGATGAACAAATTCAAAGAGTAAACCTTCTCTCAAAATAATAAGTTCATGTTTACATAATCCATTAATATAATCAACACTAACATATAAGACTATGCTTTATTTCTCAAGATAGAAATAGTTCACTATTCACCTTAACATAGCTTATAAAAGTGAAATAATGCCTAGTAACATAAATCTCACATCAAAAGATATCTCTACTAATTTACCTTCAAAATAGTGTTTTGATACAATCCTCACCGGGCATACACTCAAAAATAAAAATGTCACTCCGAAGAATGTGTGTATATGTATATGCACCACATATGTGAGGAATGGAAATAAAAGAAGACGTCTCACACATTGCATAATACATTAAGAAAATAACGGACATTATATGAGTTAGTCTCTTATGAATAGAATGTTGATCACATATAAGGATGTCGGGTATTTCACCTTAGCATTTTCTCATTTACTCGCCACTTTTCACCATATATAACCTTAAATCATTTAAACATACATAGGTTGTAACTTAGCGTAGGTATTGGCTTAGTGAAAAGGGATAAAAGGATTTTTATGAAATACCGAAAATATGAAAGGTCTTCAAAACTTAACAACTCTTTGAAATTTTTTGTAGAATTTCCTTCTTTACTCATTTCTTCGCTTTGATTTGTAACTTGGGGAACTTCTCCACTTTTTCTCTTTTCTCTTGAACTTTTCTTTTCTTTTTCTTTTTGTATTTTTCTTGTTCAAGAGGAGAGACTAGTATACAAGAAACTATATCTTCAAACTTTTTGATATGTATAATAAGCTCTCTTTCTAGCTTGGAGACACTTTGTTCTCTTTTCCTTGTAAAACTTGTCATCCTTGACATTTTCGGTAAAATAGGTAATAGAAATAATACTATGGGGTTATACTCCAAATTGGAGTTGGGTAAGGATGTTTGACTAACAAAGAAAATGCTTATATAAAGGCTCAAAGGGTCTCCTAATTGGATAAATAAAATAGGTAGGCTAAAAAGGCTATTTTGGTTTTTTAATGTTCAAAATCATTTTCAAGGTAAATATATGGTGAAATCGTCTTGAGATAAACTACAAAACCTAAGTTTATATTACACCCACTTGATTTCATCCTTGTGATCAACTAGAAAATAAAATGAAGAGACTAAGAACGAACTCAAAAATTTAGCAGAAGTGGGTCCCTCGGGCCCGAATGTACGTAAATACACTCCAAAGAAAGAAAGGCTCAAATCTCACTTGGGTTACAATAATCTCCACACTATTTTTAGGGTTTCCTAAAAGATCAATCAATCTCAACTTGACTTAGGTCAATTGACACTATGTGTACAAAAAATAAGCTAGTCATTGTTTTCATGAACGAAATCTATGTTAAGCAATAAAACATGCTCTTGACATATCAATGGTCATATAAGAATTTCAAATATAAGCAATTCCTAATCATGGAAATTAAAGATCTATACTTATCATTGAAAATCACCAAATCTACCTTTTAAAACAAAAACAAATATTTTTGGATTTTTAAAAGATTTTTCAATTTTTTTTTGTAAACCTTGTCATAGTCAAAAATAAAACATGGAAAATATCAAGCTAGGTAATATAATACCCCACCCCCAAACAAGATGTGTGCATAGTCCTGTATGTGACATATATAATAAATTTAAAGGTATGATATTACCTCAAGTTTGGCGCGAGTCCTTATCCTATTTTCTTGTATTTTTCCTTGTCTCCATTTTGAATGAATTATTCCTGGAAGGTTAGTATACTACAACGATGAAAATAAGAATACGAATGATGATTACAATGAAGGTATTTTATAGACAAATTCCTAAGACCGTGCGTTTATACATTACCATCTATCGATATGAATCAAGAATTCTAGCTCATGATACTTACGTATGTACACTCCATAAGCAAACTTTTGGAGCCTCGGTTGGAGTTTTTTAGATTCCTCCTTGGCAACCCTTTTGATTATCTCCATCCGAAGGTCTTTTGGTAGTTCGAGCCAAGTTGTCATAGTGATGTGCAAAGGCTATATTGTGTGTGTGTGCAAATTTGTATATGTATAATGAATGATATGCACGTGTGTGTGTGCTATTAGTTCTTACCTACAAGAGATAGAACAAAAGTGAGTAACAAAGATAAATATGATGTATGATGCATGATGCATGAAACTACTCATATGTTGCAAATTCATATGTCCGAATCACTACTCCCACCACTTATGGAGTCATTTTTAAAATTATAGTCCCATTCGTCCTCGGAAGGATCAAACCAATCAAAGTACCAAGGAAAGTCCATCTTATTGATCACATAGTTACTAATGTAATTTAACTTCATTCTAAACAGTGGAGGATTTATAGGTTCTCCAATATGATCAACTACCACACCTTCCCTATCATCTATATGTCCAAACATGAATGCCCAAAAGTTTTGACTATTTTCGGGAAGGTTGCTTATGGGGTCCAAGTCATTGATTGGTGAATGGGGTATAGTGAGACATCTCATTCTCCTTTTATGCATGATACCTGGGAAATAACTTATGGGTCTAGCTATTCTCAAAACACGGTGTACAGGTGTCATGGATCTTATCGGGACCCAATCAACATAGCCTTCCAACCATTCGGGTCGAAAGAAAGCAACCATTTTAGTGATAGTTCCCAGAAGCACACATAAAGCTCTATTTGAAATGATAACATCAAGAATAGTATTAATAAGTCTAAAGCATAGTTGATAACAAGGTTCATTATTTTGTAATTCATATAAAATTTGGCACATGTTATCATCAACTCTATAAGGGTTCTCATAACCAAAGATATTAGTTGTCATCCACATAAAAACGAGAGCTTGATTGTTATAAAATTGACTTGTGTCTATGGTTCCACTATTAGCTTTGGGTCGTCCTTTATTTATAGACTTGGGGTTTCGGACTTCGATTTCGTTTTGAATTCAAAATCGTGTAGAACTCCAAGTTTAAGTCCAAATTGCTTTGGGAGTGTTCCAAGTCATTCAAAATACTTCAAAACCTATCCATAAGTGTTGTAGGTCTTCTAGAAACGAAAATTGGTGTCCTAACCCTAGTCCAACATGTATTTGACCAAAATTAGGGTTTTGTAAGAATTTAACGGAATTTACTAATTTGTGTAAGTGTATTTCATAGCAATGGGTTATTTTCCATCCCCAAACAGAATGTTTGCATATAAACATGTAAACGAATGTACGGGAATATAAATTAACAAAAATGCAAAAAAAAAACACAAGTTTTTACACAAAAACTCATTTCATTCATTAATTTCTCCGTATAAGTACATGAGATATAAGAAATGAAAATTTGCAACATTTAATTGAAATGTAAACATACTAAAGCATAAAGTAATAACATAGATAAACGATTAAGACTCGATCTTAAGACTTAGACTCGATCTTAATAGTAAAAACATAAACAAACTATACTCTACTACTCATCACTCTCATCTTCTTGTTCATCTTCCTCATCTTCACTTGAGGTTGGCCCTTCACTTCTTCAACCTCGTGTATTGGTGTTGGTCCCATAACGTGCTCCTTGAGGTCGGTCACATCTATATCCAGGTGGTCAATCCTTTCATTGAGCGTTTGGAATTGTTGGGTGACACTTGTATGCATATGAGCCATTGATTCCATCGAGTCTCGAAAGCTCCAAGGGATTTTGCCCATCTGCTTGTACACCTTGCCTTTGGCGTTCCCTTAAGGCTTCCTCCATGTCACCCTCAAACCATAGAATCTTTACACATCTAAACTTCATAGCGTTGGAGACGTGCTTTCTTTCTAGAGGAATGTAGTTGCCCTCGGGTAGGGGAAGCTTTCAAACCTTGGTCCATATTTGGGTGATGAGGACCGGGAGTACGGTTTTGGAATAATTGATTTTGGAGTTTGTGAGGGTGTTGTAAAGTTGATGGATGATGCAAAAACTGCGGTTCTTGGTTTGAAGTTGCCAAATGACGTGGGCGATGAGACGGTTGACGTCAGTTGGCTTGGTGGTGCCAAGGACGTTCGAAGCAAGCCAATATGCTACCATGGCTTGATTCCGTCTTAGGGAATTGAAATCAATGCATGAAGATCCGCTCTTGACCTTTCTTTCTATGGTCATGAGTGGTGTAATGTGGGGAATGTCATGGATAGGGTTTTGGAGGTGTGGGTTTTAGATAATGGGAATGTCGAGGGCTTTGCGGATGGCTTCATGGTCAAGGACATACTCACCTCCGGCGTAAGCAACAAACCAATTGCCGTCGTTCACTCGCTCCAATTTGTCATAGAAAATGTCCACCACTGTTGGGTGCCATTGGTCGGCTTTGCGGCATAGGAGTTCTTTCCACCCTTGGATCCTTATTTCCTTGCATAAGAATTGTCATGCCATCGGGTCTTTCATGACCTTTCTATATGATTTTTCCGGCAAGACCTTTCTTCCTCCATTGATGGTGACTAAGGCCATTGGAATTTGTATGAAAAAGAGGTGGATTTTGAAAAAAAATGCAAACTGAAAAGAAAAAACAGATTATGTGTTACTCACGTCACGTGAGTTCAGAGGGGAAGAGAGGTCGCGTGGGGCGAGTGTGTCTGAGAAGATGAAGTTTGAAGAATTTCGACTTTCTGTGAAGCTCGCTTGGGGCGAGTTGAAGGGTTCAAAGAACTCGCGTGGGGCCATCTAAACAGAGAAGATTTAAAAAAAATTTGAAGAATATGGGCCGAAAGTAGAGATAGAAAGGAAACCTAGGAGAGAGAAAGAGAGATTTGTGTTTTGAAAGGTGTGTTGTTTGTGAAGAGAAGTGGGGTTTAAATAGGGGTTGGTGTGGAAGATGAAAATGTAACTTAGTGTCATTAACTCATTGTTTTAACTCCTAACCACTAACTCTCCATCATAAAGACATACATGAAACAACTAAAGGACTATTCACTTTGACTTCTCCAAACGTTCCAACGCTCCCAAACTCGTTTTGTTTAAGCGATCCCCATTAATATCCCAATTTGTGTATTACGTGTAATTTTCGACCATTAAACGTAAAACGGCGTGTATCTGTAAAAACTGGTTCATTAATTATTTTTATTTTATTTTTATATATAATTAAAA
>JABWDY010029980.1:7943-17945 GCA_013358455.1 Thalictrum thalictroides | reverse complement strand
AACAGAAACTTAAAAAACAAAAATAAAAAACAGATACATACACGAGTGTATTGGCTTGGCATGTAAGGCAAGTTAGGATGAACAACTGGATAAGGGTCAAAACCCGAGATATCGAATGAGGAAACTGGAGCACCAACCCATTGAGAACAGTTTGGATCAATGCTTGCTCCATTGAATTCATTCTGGATTAACACCTTGTCACTTTGCCCTACAATGAATAGTCGCAAGGTGTAAGAGTTAAATGTCATGTGATTTTGCTCAAAACTTGAATCAAAATTTAAGAGAATCATGATTCAAAAATATTTTGAACTAACCCTTTTTGCTTTTTTTGTTTTGAGAAAGATCCATGCTGTCAGTTGATTCAACAAGCTTAGTCCAGGTCTTTTTCTTTCTCTGGCAATCTTCTAGTCCATTCACTGTTCTAGTCTCAAATGGATGAGCTCTGTCACTTCCATCAGCCGCATTTGATATTTCGATATCTGGACTATTGTGTGAACAAGTAACAGAGGCTTCTTGGGTTGCTTTGGCAGCAGCTTCTACATCTTTGAAGCCACTATCCAATATACGCTTAGCCATTACATATACCTTTTCATTCGTTGAGCCCTTAATTGATATATTAAGAGCCTTACGAAGAAGCTGATTATAACGCATAATTCTAGCTGCATTACCAACAGCTTGAATCAAATCTGTGTCCTGCTCCTTCACATCTTCTGTCTTAGCCTCTTTTGTCCACCTTTTCAAAATATACCGGGATGGGATATCATGAATATTTCTATGATACAGTACTTTAACAATATGGTGACAAAGGATTCCGACAAATTCAAACTTCTTGCAGCTGCACACAACTTGACAACTTGATGGGTCAATTGTAACAGATCCCTTTGCATGTCCCTCTTGGGTAACTTCAAACTTGCAAATCATTCCATTCACACCACAATCTTCAATTTTACACATAAGGTGCTCTTTATATTCACTCTCAAACATATCAAACACTGCGTGTGTATATCTATCAGCTGCTTGTTTCAGCATCGGTGTAGGAACAAACAAATCCGGCAATGTTTTCATTGACACACACTGTTCCTCTAACTCCTTATGGCGTTTAGATGCAAGTGCACTCTCATAGCAAGAAAGAAAAACAGCTACTGAGTATTTTCTTTTTACAAAGTTTTTTAGGAATCTGTTAATACTTTTACCACGGTGGGGAGTAGTCATGTCTGCACAAAATGTGTCATGTCCATACACCAATGCCCAATCTTGGCGAACCTTAAACAAATCGAGCAACCATCTATTTTTCACTAGCTTATAGTCCTGGAGCATCTTTTCCCATCCAGATAAGAATTCCTCTTCAGTTTCATAATTGTATAAGCAGTTCTTAAAAACGTGTCGAAAATCTGGATTCCAATACAACTGAGAGAGGTGTTTAACACCATTTTGGAATATTTGCCACAAACAATATCGATGGCGTGTTTCTGGTAGAACAAGAGAGACGGCCTTGGCAATTTCTGTACATTGATCAGTAAGGATTGTCTTAGGTTTCTTTCCAGACATTGCTTTCATCCAAGTATCAAAAAGCCATACAAACGATTCGGTGCTCTCATCTATTAGTAGAGCATTACCAAAAACAACAGTCTGCTTATGGTGATTAACTCCAGCAAACAATGCAAATGGTCGACTAAATTTGCTTGTTCGGTATGTTGTGTCCAAGATAACAACATCCCCAAAATGATTATAATCTATAATTGACGTCGCATCTGCCCAAAAAAAGTTAGTCATTTCGTTCTCATCATCAACCATTGTTGCATTAAAGAATGTGGGATTCTCCAATTGCTTCCTAGTGAAATAATCCAGCATTTCAGAAGCACCATCTGGTCCCAGTTCTTCCCTTCGTCTCTTTTGAAGAAAACTTTCACAATCAACAGTAACAACATCATTAGATTCATTCTCTTGGATCAGATGAGGCACATTATCAAAACCTTCAGCCAGCTGGATCCCTGCAATATCCGACTTCTCACTTTTAACTCCATCTTCCACTTTCCTATGTGATCTCAACGTAAATGTCTTCTCCGGGTTCTCGAGAGGGTGGTTATGTTCAAAAACGAGTTCACTAACAATCCACTCATCAGGTCTTTCGTTTTTTATCATCATACGAGCCATACAACCAGTTCTAATTCCTTTCCTTTCCTTCTTAACATACGGATATCGAGAATCCCTTGCTCGGAAACCTTGTCTAAAACAAACAAACATTCGACACCGAACAGACCCATCTGCTCTTCTATAAGTTTTACTCTTTCGAACACTAAACCCCATTTTCCTAGCAAGCTCATTGTACTTCTCATACGCCTCTTCTTCCGATTCAAACATCATACCTTCATACACAATATCACCATATTTCGCCAAATTCGACTCCTTTATCACATTGGGTGCTGTTAATATCATTTGTTGATCAACCTGTGAAGTCTGTTCTTGCTCTCTTTCAGTTGTTTCTCTTAAACTTTCTTCATTCTCACCTTCTGATGTCCCTAACCCTTCTTTCTGACTATCACTGCTACTCATAATTTTCTCTAATTACCTTTTCAAACACAATTACCATTAAAACCAACTTAGAATTTTAAATTAATTTTTCAAAAAAAGTCAATTATATTCAAATTTCAATAAATTTAACTCTACAAGTCTACATTATTATATAAATTCAAAGAATTTGAAATTAAAACCTAAGAGAGATAGAAATTAGAAAAGGGGAAATCATAATACTTACCAGTGAAAATTGAGTGAAGAAGCTGAAGAGAGAAGAAACAAAAGGAGCATAGACGGAGGAAAGAAAACTTTAACGGGAGCAGAAACTAACGAGCGACGATGATGAGGACTACCACGACTACTACTTACCACTTCTTTGAGGGAGAAGAGAGTGGGGAAGAAAGAGGACTAGGGTTGTATTTTGTGTTGGGAGCAGAGAGAGAGGATCAGTAAATGTTGAATCAACAAGTGGTGAATGGTCTTGTTTAGACTCACCACTTAGCCGAGTTTGTGAGCTAAACAACAAATAGAAGGGTGACGTGTGTATATTAAAAAAGGGCAGATCAGTTGGTCTAGGGAGCATTATTTTGAATTGTGGTCCTTCTTTGAAAGACATATTTTATTATTTTTAACAACAGGCGCAAGAAGACATGGTCCTTCAATGAACAATTATGTTCATTGAGCCATTGAGGGACCATTGGCTTCAAACTTGTAAATGAACTCTGTAGCCTGTAGGAGACTAGTTGCCGGAGAATGCTGCATGCCTGCATGGCTGCATCTATAAGCATTTAACTGACATAGTCACATAGACAATCACAGGAACACAATGGTAAATCACTTGAACTACTCCTGCCAGCATGAATACTACTACTGCAGTACTGCAGACACAAACAACTTCAAATGGCGCCTTACTCTACGTTGTTTGGAAACATGACGGCTTCCAAAACTCTGCAACTCACCTTCCTCGAAGTACATGATTGGATGTAAGAACCAAAGATCTCTATAGGGTATGTTTGATTCGTGTGGAAAATAGATTTACACGTGCAAATATCTGGGAAATAATTTTTTTATAAAAAGTGTATAGTGCTATTTTGAAATTTTTATCAAGAAAATCATGGGTAAAACGTGTAAATATGTTTTTAGTGAGAATACATTAATATTGAGCTCCAATACGTCCCAATATTTTAACTTATTATTTCGTTTTAGAAATTTACCACTTTTTTACAATGTAATCAAACATGAGAAATTTTGAAAATCTTTTTCCAGACTCATAATCAAACAGACCAAGTCTCTAACAGCTCAAGTGTTACAATTCTTTTACATGGGACAGCTGTTATAATTTTGTGTCAAGCTATTGAAGTAGTATTAACAGGTTACCAACGGCAAATTGCCATTTCTAGTGAATATCGCAATATCAATCTCTCATTAGTTTCAGAGTCAATGAATTCATTATTGTTTTCCCTTGGCTTGGATTGAGCGATTCTGTAAAAAAGCGTGATTTAACGTGCAATTTCGGTATTGCTATTAAAATTTTCTAGAACCTGTCCTAAATTTAATCCCTAACAAGACCAGCCAATTCCTGCTTCAATCCCATTCATATGGCAATTGATAATCTTTCACTTAAATTTTGTATAAGGGAGTTGCACTGATCTCAGACCTGTGACCGAAAAATCCATACTAATGAAAGGACTGACTTGAGTTGCGGCATTTTTTCTTTCATAGGTTTAGTTGAAATTGTATAGCAAGTGTGGATTCTTGAGCACACCACTGTCTGGAAGAGAAGTCATTACAAATAAAGAGAAAGATCTGAGAGAGAAACAATGATATAGAATTTATTTCTGACAACAGATTTCAGAAACGGTCAGAATTTATAAACTTAGAGCATCTTCAATATACAGACTATTATGCAAGTCTAGAAGTCGATCTACAAGTAATGAAAATATATGAATTCCATTTTTTTACGATACAAAGAACATGCCCTATGAATAGGTAGCACACTGACGCAGGTTCACCACGTACACAAATTAGAACGCAGTCAGAATCAGCTGCAGCTTGGTGGGTTCAAACACTGGAAATTACCTGAGGCAGGTTGCTTGTACTTAGGAATGTCATTGGCATCAACAAATCTAACTTCACCAGGACCAAAAGATAGATCACTATGTCTGAAATTTGGAGAATTAAGAAATATCATCAAAATCGTGTGTATTGTATAAGTAAGGTTTCAGGAATTTAAACATTGTATACTTTTTATTTGTTAGCTAAGCTTACTTGCGAAGATCCAGTCCTGTTAAACCAGCTTGTAAAACTGTCAAGTTGTCAGAATCCGGTGAGATGATAATCACTGTTTCCCCAGAGTACTGAGTTTCTAAAATTGACATTAGCTGTGTTACACGAACAAAAACATCTTCTACGCTCTCGTTTGGAGTTCCATCGTCAATGGGGGGTGGTTTGATCCTGGGTGAAATACTATCCGATGCATAAACCTAATACATTATTGATCAGGATAACTGGAAACAGATAAAATTGTGTTCAGACTTCAGTATGTGTGATGAACATGGTACAACTTGTCCATATATACTAGCTTGAATGAAATCCTACTTGTCTGTTTGTGCATATTGAACAAAATTGTTTTCAAGAAAACTTTAGTATGTGTGCTTCCCTCTTTCATATTGAACAAACAGCCTCTAATGGTGACATGGGTTGAAATGATATTGGACAGCCATGTGTAAAATATACATCCTCTATATACAGACCACTTTACAGGTATTAATTTGTTATATGTAGTTCTTAGAGCACTAGGAAGCAATGACAATTTAAGAAGTATTCCGTAAAGTTATGTTTCTCCATTAAAATCTTGTGAAGCATAATCACTCCTACCGCAGCCCTAAATTCGACAGACAGCTAGATTTAGTGAAAGAAATTGAGCTGGGGAACAAATGTTAACAAGGGGACTATGAAAAGACAATCTTGTATGTATTGGGATGGAAGGTAGTATGTTAGTAAGAGCGTGCTGTACCAAAATAAGTGGTCAGGTTCATATTTGACGAAGATTTGAATATGTTCTAGATTGTACAAAGTATTTCCTCCCCTTATAGATATGTCAAAACCAGATGCTTTGGTTCATTATATACATCAAAAGCCAAAAATCAAAATTTTAGATGTCTGACCTCTGAAACAAAATTCAACTTCTTGCCTTCATAAGCTCCCAAACCACGAGCATCCAAAAAGCTGTACTCTGGGACTATACGACTGTAAGAGAATATGTGAATAAATAAAAGACATGAGTAAAGCTGGAGATGATCAAAACAAGAATAGGGAGAGACTTGATTCAGTAGCAATAAACAATTGCACCACTTGTTCTTCGAATTCGTACATGCTTATTGACTAATTTAAGAAAAACATTGATGCAATTAGAAGCTGTGAAGCCAATGGCACACTACATACAACATCAGTCCCTAAAGTAGGGATCAAATTCTGCAGTATGCACAAAGTCAACTAGACAAGAAACGGTTCGCGCCAAACTGAAAGTCAGACTCCTGACTAAGAACCTAAACTTAAACCAAAGAAGGATGTTCTAGGGCAGGCAACTAAATGTTTGGGACAAATATATCCAACTAATTTTGACTCCTAACTAATTAAAACTTAGTTTCTCTTCAATGGATTTCTCAACTTATCTATGATATGAACTTACGGTGACTGTAAAAACAGTCACAGATATCTTTCTAGGTGCATAGTGGCTATCTGAAGAGCCACATTCTCATCTAATAAAACATGCCCATATTTTGATAGATTGTCAAGCTTGAATAATGCGTCAACCAAAAGAATCATATCTCAACAGTTAACCTTTGCAACCGAGCAATACAGAACTATTATACTGGAGAAACAAAGAAATCCACTATTTACACAATGCTTCACTTAAATTGCTAAGTATGTATATATATTTTTTTCAATCTCTTGTTGGCTTTTCATAGTGACCAATAGTATAGTTTGTTTACGAACAAATTGATTTTTTTGACAACCAACTTACCTGTTTTTGTCAAGACAACCATAAACTATTCATGACAACCAAGTTTTTAAAGAATGACAAACATAACAACATGCCATATTCCGTCACCGGACATCATCGGAACTCCACGTTGACTGGTTGACTGATGAAGTGGCTCTGAAAAATACTCGAATGGTCAGTCAAAAATAGGTAAGTTGGTTGTCAAAAACAACAATTTGTTCTTTGTTTACCATCAATGATTACAAAGAGCACATTAAGGACTTATAAGTTTCATTCCAAAATACATTAAAAAAATTCCCCCTTTCAGTAAAACATATCAGTTAAGTGAAGTTAGAAAGCAAATAAGTTCACCAATTGGCACGTAATCGTTTACCTGCGATTTACAATATTCACTGAGGCAATAATCTCAGCAGCCTGGTAAGCTCTTTGAGTAATAGAAGGCCAAATCCAACAACTATCTTCACAAGCTTCCATAGCCTTCAAAGTTAAAGCCGCCCTCGCCGTCTGCTTCTTCCCTTCTTCAGATAATCCATTATCCACTGAAGTTTTCGCAACTGGATTAGTATTAATTATCCCTAAACTCTCAAATTTTGACTCACCAGCTCTCACCAAAAAGTACCTTCCATCAAAAAACACAATGAAACCCCAATTTAGCAAAATCATTACAACTTCACAACTAGCTAGGCAATATAATGAATGTAAAGTTACCGATTGCTAAGACGAAAGGGCGGCATTTGAAAGAGTCCTCGGGCTTCAGCAGTAGGAACAGAGAGGAGATTTGGAGATTCAGATGGAGTGAAGAAGAATGGAATAGTTGAGAAAGTGAGGAAACTACGTCGATTGAGCGTAACATGTTTGATGAAATGTTGGAGATTTTTTGGGTTCGTGGAAAGAGAAAGTGATGGAATTGTAGAATTGATATGGGTTTGTAGCATTTTGTTTTTTAATATATTTTGGGAATTCAGTTATGTTCGTTGTGAAGTGTGAGCTTTATGTTTGTAGATAAAATTTTATGGAAGTTCAGACTTCAGACTACGGTACACCAAATTTTTTAATCTGTTGTGATTTTTCACTTATCTTGTCGCGCCGGTAAATACTATATGAAGTCTCGATGCCTACGAGTCTGTAGTGCAATAGTGGATGGAACATTGGCAACTTCATGTGAATTGGCTGGAAGTGTCATCATCAACTAATCAACTGTATGTGAATGTGCACGTGTGCAACCTAAACAGACCACCCCACACGTTTGAATTGGGCCAAGCATAAAAACCCAGCTCAAAATACTTATGTTGGATAGATGTTGCCCATATGATAAAGCCATAACACTCATGTTACACAAATCTTATGAGTCATTTACTAAAAAAAATCTTATGAGTCAAGTCCCAATATGTATTAATAGTTCAGCAGACATTAGGGCTGTTTAGTGAGCCGAGCAGCTCAGCTCGAGCACATTCGTTTAGCTAAAGAGCCGAATGCAAACAAAAAAAAGCTTGTCCTAATTTTGGGTTCGGCTCGTCTATCAACGAGCCAAGCTCAAATATACCAAAACTCGACTCAAATACCACTATTATATATTTATATATAATTTAGCCGAGTAGCTCAAGCTCAGTTTAAGATCGACTTCATTAAAACTCAGTTCGAACTCGTTCGTTTAGCTACACAAAAAAGCTCGCATAAATTTTTAGGCTCAGCTCAAGCTTGACTCATTTATACAAGGTTGGCTCCAATAACACCCTAGCCAACATCATCGATTCGGTATATAGTGTTTGGGCCCAGTGAAAAATATTATGAGAGGGAAAATTTTGATGAACATAATTTTTCTCCAACATGGTAATCTCTTATGGGCCATACTATGGTCGAACCAAACTGCTGCCTATCTACTATGAAAATGTATCGCCGCCCTTATTCTCCAATCAAGATCATGCACGCATCTGTTCATTAGCTTTCCCCTCTTCTGAAGCAGTAATCATTAGATAGGCTTGAGGGACCTGAATGCTCCCAATCCATAATCCATTGTCTATCAAATAATGTAATCCGATTCATGCACTTATCTAAATCTTTTCTAAATTATATGATTCTTTGATTTGAAGGTAAACTTGGAAGCTTGCAAAATGCTAAATCCAAAATATGCTGTGTATCTCTAGGTAAGCATGTGCGTTTCCAAATGCATGGTGAACACGTGGATGTGATTGCCATTTCAACCCCTTCATCCTCAAGTAACGGGTGTAATTTCGCCACGTGTTAGATACTTTTCACAGTTTGACCCCAGTGGCAGTTGGGGGTAAAACTTCGATACTTCTGCCACGTATCTTTAGTTACCTTCAATGTACACGTGGCAAGTAATAAGAAATAGTACACTTGTAAATAAAAAAAATATATATCATCCCATGACATATCCATTAGTCCAAATTGGATTTTGCTTGTTGTGCTATTATAAAGGGAGTGTGGATGGCTACTCTTTCATTCACCGAGTCTTAACTCTTAACAGTCAAACAACACACACAACACAAGTGAGAGTGAGAGAAATGGCGACGAGGAAAGCAGCTGTTTTGGGTGCTCAAAACTTGTTTAGATCATCATCTCCACCTTTCACCAGAAATCTCCATGTAACTCCCATCATTTGATTCCAATTTGTCAGTTTTTTTTTTTTTTTGGGTTTTATTGTGCTTCTGAGTTGTTTGTGTTAATTTGTTTATATTTATGTTTGATCACTTGATTAGGTTGAAATTTGGGTATTGGATGTTGTTTTGGTAGCATGATCTAGCTCATGGAATTGATTATTTGTGTTGTTATGGGCAGTTTTGAGTGGTGACCACACTAGAAAGATCAATCTATATTAGTTGATTGAGTTAAATCATTTTCACTTGATTGATCTGTACTGGTATACCCAAAGATCAAGATGATTAGAAAGTGGTGGTGGGGTTAATTTCTAAAAATATTCAAATTGTTATAAATTAATTTTATCCTTTAAAGAGGAAATTGCTATGTTTAACAATGGTTGTATTTGATTTCATGGGATTTTTCCCTGGTAAATAATTCACATATATAATGATCATCTGTTTGATACAACTTGATCAGCGTTGTCCACAAGCAAGCAGTTGTTGATGGAAAGTATTTCTAATTGTTGAGTAGTACTTCATTTTTGTGGTTTCCGCAATCAGTAATAACTCCTTAAATTAATGTAGATCTACATCCTTCGCTTGTTGCAAAGTTTTGAAATGATGTACTTTACTCTATTCTCTTTCTTTTGCCATGGTGTTCTGATTGCTAATTAATTTATGCACAAAATTATCATACCTCTGTCATTTTGCTATAAATGGAAGTATATGTATAGATAACAAAGTTTATTGGTAGATAATACTTCTCGTTCGTGAGTTGGCCTGTGGCTCAACGGTAACACCCCTCTCTCAAAGTGAAGAGGTTGTGGGTTCGAGACGTATCAGCAGCTGATTGTTGATATAAAGTTTCGCCACTTAATTTAT
>JABWDY010029974.1:1521-14041 GCA_013358455.1 Thalictrum thalictroides | reverse complement strand
AAAAAATCTTCACGTCCCCACAGTCGGCGCCAAAGAATGTTTCGACCAGATTCTAGGTGATGATAGCTTTCTCAAAGAACCTTGATCGAACACCCTCAAAGTAATGATGTAGTGACTTTTTGTAGAAAGATAGAAAATAATTAATAAATGGAGGAGATTGGTGTTGTGAGATTGTAGAAACTGAACCTTGTTGAAGGTTGCCTACGTACCCTTGTTCTTGATGAACAAGGGATCAAGTTTCTTGTGGCGTAGTTCTTGATGTGTAGAGAGTTTTCTTTATATAGGGGTGTTGAAACCCTAATTGTAGAAAAATGGTGGAACGGGCCTTAAATAGGTCTTATATTATATATTTGGGTACTGGGTCCAAATATAAATGATTTAAATAAATAAACCAAATATATGGGAAATTGGTATTGGCACAAATACGGGTCCATACATTCATCATTGATGTCATAGTTTTCGCACTGCTTCATCATTGATGTCATAGCTTTCGCACTTGCAGTTGCACCTGAGCAGAGGAGGAGCTCAGTAAGTTGTATTCTTGTGCATTTCTTAGATTTTGCATGCATCTGCATCTTTTCATGTCTTCCAATCACATAGATCAATATGAATTTATCTATTTAATCTTAGCTTAGAATAGCTGACCACAGATCAATGCTTGTAATCTTATTGCAAACCATAATTAGGTGATCAGTGTGTTTTCTGTTATAAGTGTTCCTTGATCATTGTTGCTTTGCCATGCGTTCCCTTCGACGTCATAAGTGTTGTGCAACGGAAGCTTATAACCCAAGGATTGGTTGAATACCGATAATCAAGATAATAGCAAAAACAGAGAAACAATCGAAAAACAACAATCACACACAAGAACACCAATATTAACGTGGTTAGGCAAACCGCCTACTCCACCGGCAACCAACCCAGAAGCTTTTACTAATCAGAGAATGAACAAAACAAGGATTACATAGAACTAATTAACTTAAGCTAGCACCTCACAAAAAACCGCTACTTTAATCTCGATGACATTACCTATAATTATACTTAACCTACTCTATTGTTCTCTTCTCACTAGAACTTGAGAAACCCTATTATGAAAACCCTCACAAACTTGTCTCTCCCTATCTAGCAGCCTAGTATTAGCTTCACATTTTGATTCACTTATTTTTTTCTCTTTGCTTGTCTTCATATTTATAGCCTACATGGGTCAAGGTATTTAGAAGTTCTAACTTGAATACAATTGGTATTAGAAACACCTTAGGAAACCTTAAACCTTTCTTTGTAGTTTACCAACTCCAATTAGTATTCCATAAATCATTCCTAATAGAAAACCACTTCTAAATCCCTTAGGATTATGTGAGCCAATTTCCAACAATAAGTGATCGAGCAGCCGCACCGTACAACTGTGCAAGGAGCAATCATTTAAGTCAGCACTAGCGACTGAATGCTACTGGCTAGAGAGGATCAATAAGTACCAATTAGCTACCTATAATATGGCAGCCAACTTGGCTGAACGTTCTGACAGTAGAGATCAATGTTCAAGGGGCTATTACTATTAGAGTATTAGTGAGCAGGGAACAGGGAACATGAGATTAAGATCAATGGAATGCACTCAACAAATTTGTGCTTTATTCTGTAATCAGTGGCCCAGCTGCATTTTTGTTTACTCTAAAGTCTAAACAGTATGCATAAAAATGGTCCATTTCATGGTGTTCATAATTGAGTGTCTTAATCTCCTGATTGCGATTACCAAATAGAAAAAAAAAATCTCATGATTGCTCCTGCTCGGTTGTTGTAGGTGGTGCAATTGGCCGCATTACCTCCACTATATATATACCTCCACTATATATATAGCTTTACCATGCATGATGAAATTTTTTTTTTTTTGATTGGCAAGCGGGGTCCCCTACCCCCATTAAATTATGTGTGGAAACTTATATCAACAATCAGCTTTTGGCGTGTTTCAGCTGTTGACATGTTTCAAACCCACAACATCTCCACTGAGCCACAGGCTCATTCGCTTTGACGCCATAAGTAACCTAGCAGCCAAGCAGGGAGCCATCCTTAGGTCAGCATCAGAGACCAGACGCTACTGGCTAGAGAGCTACTGATAATCTGGCAGGCGTGCAACTTGGTTGTACCGTTCTGACCCCAGCCGGCCATTAGAAATCAAAATTTTCAAGTGGCTGTTAGTGGGAAGGGAACATGAGATTAAGATGAATGTCATGCACTCATCAAATTTGCACTTTATTCTCTAAATTGTTCTTTTTATAAGCACCTTATTCTCCAATAATGGTCTGCTACGTACATCATAAAATATGATTCTGGATTGCTATGTAATGATATATCCACTATGAATTTAAATTTAAAGGTGCTGTATGATCCTTGCTTTATAGCTATAATTGGCATTTGTTAATTGCAATTACCAAAATAATAAACCATAAGAAGACATAATTAGAATATTCAAGCAGTGGTTACCAGAAAAGGTGGTATTCAACAAACACTTGGCCAAATTACAACTTAAAAAAAAAAACAATCAAACAGGGCCCCTTGCTGAAAAGCAAACGAGGTGCTGTGTTCGCTGCCTGTGACTATGTTGTGCCATTGCTGATCAGTGTGTTTTCTGTTAGGCACATATAGATGCTGATGCTCAACAGAATAAATACTGCGTCTATGACTCAGATATTGCAACTGGCTTGGGCATTGGCGCTTTAGTTCCCGAATGGTTAGTCAAGTCTTAATAATGGTGGCGAAGCTCTCGGCCCAGGGCGCTCAAGGGTGTGGGTAATTGTCTTATTCATCACCTGCTGGTACGCGCGTATTCTGTTCTCAATATACTACGCAAATAAAATCGAAGGTGTAATCAATATTTCATGACCATATCTTGGGTTTTTCTGATCTTGTAGAAGAGCAACTTTTCTCCATTTATACAAGTGTTAATGTTGTTGTGTTTTTCTTAGGGTGACGTTTATAATTTGCGGGTTCTGTGAGGAATGCCTACCACACCAAGTACATAAATTTATCGTAACAGTCACCTTCTTGTCAAACCTTGAGAAAGGGAGTCTTTGGTGCAGGGGCAGTTTTCATAGTCTTCACTGGCATGTGTTCAGAACTCTACTATGTTTGCTACTTCAAAGCGAAGAGTGTTCCTCCACTACAGTTTGAAAGAGATACTGGAGTGAGGATGGGAAACTATAACTAAGCTTCTTTGCCAATGCCACCATACACTCCTCATCACCACCAAAATGGGAGAATGTGAATGCAAAAGAGTCGATCAGAAATATATTCATATACCCTTTGTACATAAATACCATGCAGCTCTTGATAATGTTCGTTACATGATAAGTGATCGTTGAAAGTTGAAACTACAAATATTTCACCAGGAGTGATGCCACACGACTATTAAACAACTCCCAAAGGAATACAATAGTAAGAAATTTGCAATCAAATCAACTGATTATAGAAATTAGCTTGGTCAATCAGCACCGACAACTCTTGCCTTGGAAACCTTGGTAGACATCTGGTCCTCCATATTGCATTAAGACATGAAGTACACTTCTCGTTGGAACTTCAAATGAAGTAATAGACATCAGAAACACTGCAATCTGTAGAATAACAATCCGGGTACACATGGTATTAGACATCTAGGCTAATGATTATATAAAGGGTGCTCCATTAGAAATGATCTTTACCTGTCCATATGCAGATACCATTAATCAGCTCAATCATTACCAAGCAACAAGTGCCAGTATTCCAGTAAGTAGTAGGAGTACTATAAAGCTACGAAATGAGACAAAATTGGAACATGGTAATGTAAATCACTAATTTAAGAAGAGTTCTTCAATAAATTTTGTTGAAAAGAGTAGAACAACAAACCTGGAGTAGAAGATCCTGAACTGTGGGGATAGTACCAGAGTAGAAAATCTGAAAAGAGTATAATGGGTCACGATCGAACTTGTCAATTTTAAAAATGGAATAGTAATGGCGATTCCGCAATGGTAATGGTTGAATTTTTCCAAAGGGAGAAGTCATCATACGAGTTGATCTGAAAAGGGATTCAGCAATAGTAATGGTGATTCAGCAAGTTATCATCCTTGGGAACCAATAGACTCTAGAAATAAGTTTGAGACGCCGCAAGCCATTTCTCAATCCTCAATGGATTGGCAAGTCATGGCACTATAAAAGAGAATGAGAATAGGATTTGCAGCTTGAAAAAAAATTCAAAAAAGAAGGAAAGAAAGTCGATATCAAGAGAGGGAAAGCCACACAATACATTCCAAGATATTGTTTCCATTATCAATAGATGTACAATGGTACACTCATAGGACCTACTGTGAGAACATAATATCAATATTCCAAGATATGATGAAACAGAAGTCATCAAATGAGAAATTGAGGGTAGAGTATTTCTATGGCATAAATATTGTAACAATATTCACTCTGTTCCAAACAACTAGAAACTAGGACTATGTGCCCCTTTTGATGGTTCAAATGATATCCTTCGAATCACTCCATGCCCTGGCTTCATCCTCAAATGATTTTCAGTAGGATTTTGACAAGGACAGTATATCAAAAGTGGTTGAATTCGTAGGTTGAATGCATAGAGAATAAATGTAACTAAGGATTTTAATTACTTGGAGATTGCATAAAACTAACACTCTAGGATAAAAATGCTAACTTCTCTTATCTCAGTTATGCAGTATCGGCTCAGCTGTCAATATCGGCAGCTGATTCTGTAGAGGAGCCCATACAACAACCTATCACAAACAAAGCAAAGAGAAAAGGTATTATACCAGATTTAAAAATAAAATGATTTGGGTGAGGGAATGATAATTGTGAATTGCATATTGATTGGGAGAGTATGACACACCTGAAAGTCGAATGTGAGCAAGGTCATCATGACTTCAAGTGACCACAGGAGTTCACGTAGCAAGCAAGCATGCTGTTGCAGTTTTTTTGCCAGATACCATAAGTTTAAGAAATATGTAAATGGTATTGCCACATATTATCCTTGATGAGCAGTTACCAAAAAGTTTGTAGAGAAGAGAAATCCAATGTGAATTGCTAGTGGCCTCGAATAATCGAATGAGGCTCCAGTATATGACCTACCACAAAAAAGTAATGTAGATATCAGATTTTATGATTATCTTGCAAAATTTATTTTTTAAAATGTCAAAAACTATTCAAAATTTGATAACAGACAGAACTCGAAAGCAGAAATTAAATGGGATTACCACATGGTTGCTTCATCGGACGATCAAATTCCTCTCAGCTCCAGTTTCCAGTTTCAAATGTCACAGTAAATAAAGAAGCAGTTGAATCCTTATGTTAATCACTAGAATAGCAAATTTGTGACTGATAAATTTGTGACTGATATAAATTTGTGACTGATATCAGCTTCATCTTCATTCTTCAGATGTGGTGTGTAGCCTAGGCATAGCCAAAGATAGAAACAATGTCAGCACTGTAAAAGAGGTGAGATTAGGATTTGCAAGCCTAATATCAAGAGAGGGAAAGCAACACAATACATGAACAATGATTAAACATTTAACCTAGTGAAAGGCCTCTAATTAACAATGAAAGATCTAATGTTTCCTTTATGCACAAGGCAATATTGTTGTCCTCAATTTATCAATAGATATACAATTGTACACTCATGCGACCTACTGTAAGAACATAATTTCAATATCCCAAGATACGATCAAACAAATGTCATAGCAGACGTCGTAGATGCATAGTCATCAAATTAGAAATTAAAAAGTAGAGTATTTTTATGGCTTAAATACAGTAACAATATTAAATCTGCTCCCAACAACAAGAAAGTAAAACTTTGATGCTTTAAATGATATCGTTTAACTCACTCCATGCCCCGGCTTCATCCACAAAGGATTTTCAGTTGGAATTTAACTGGGCACAAATATCAGAAGTGGTTGAATTGGTAGGTTGAATGCATATAGAATAAAACACATACAAAACACTCTACGATGAAAACATTACCTTCCCTTATCTCCGTTATGCAATATTAGCTCAGCTGTCCATATCTTCAGCTTAATCTGTAGTGAAACCATATACAAATAAATGACTATCCTTACATACTTATATTATCTTCTTCAACCAGAAGTAAAGGACGATAGTAGCATCAGTCAAATTGATTGAACCAGAAGCAAGGAATTACAAATTCTTATGGCTTTTTGATCTAGCCCATACAACAACTTGTTACAAACAAAGTGAGGACAAAACGTATTATATTAGATTTCAAAATAAAACAATTTGGGTGAGGGAGAGATAAATGTAAAGTGCATATTGATTGGGAGAGTAATGACACACCTGAAAGTCCAAATGTGAGCAAGGCTGCAAGGGCATCACGACTTCAAGTGACCACAGGATTTTTTAACAAGTTCATGTAGCAAGCAAGCATGCTGTTGCAGTTTTTTTTTCCAGATACCATAAGTTTAAGTAATATGTAAATGCAATTGCCACATATTAGTCTTGATGAGCAGTTACCAAAAAGTTTGTAGAAATCCAACGTGAATTTGCTAGTGGCCTCGAATAATCAAACAAGGCTCCTGTATATGACCTACCACAATAAAGTAATGAAGATTTCAGATTTTCTGATTATCTTGCAAAATTTATTTTTATACGAATTAACTTTTTAAATATTACGACAAGACAGAAGTTATTCTTGACATTTCATTATATGTGCAGGGAAAATATATTTGATAACAAACAAAACTCGAAAGAAGAATATTAGTTGCAGAGTTTTTAAATAATATTTTTCCCAGAGCATTACAGAGTTTTAAAGATATTTGAAGCTAATTCATGCCTTCCCTGAAGTCAACTAGAGATCCGTTCTTAAAAAGACAACGAAACCCTGTTTTTTTCGAGCTTAAAAAAGCATGATCAAAGTTTTCAAATTTAATAGCAATGAAAGGAACCCCAGAGATGAAAAAGATCAAATCTGAGTTCAAAGTTGCGTTAAACATTGGAAATTATTATTTGCCTCTAGAACAAAGCCATCAACATATTGATCTATATACAATAGATCTATAAATATAATAGATCTACACTTGCAGCTGAAAGGAGAGGCATTCGATTTACTTTTCCTCACTCATCAAATAAACATATTTTTCATAAATCAATACTAAATCTTAAAATAAAAACTATAGAATAAAATTAAATGGGATTACCAGTTTCCAGTTTCAAATGATTGAATCCTTATGCTGATTACTCAGAGTAGCAAATTTGTAACTGACATCAGCAAATTTGTGACAAACTCAGAGATGGTGCATAGGCATATATAGCCAAAGATAGAACAAACAAAATCTTAGGTATGAAGTACATATGTTCATACCTGAAAGCCCAATCCTCTAACTTTATCTACTGTATTCGTACATCATCAACTCTGATATTCGGTATATGAGATATGTAAGGCCAATCCTCGCCTATATTTTTCTTGCATCGAGGCGTCAATTTATCACACCCAGATATATACAGCCATTGTAGGGAAGTGAGACACTGCAAGCTCCCCAAATTAGGGCATCCCACAATTCCAAGACTTTTTAGAAAAGTAAGGTTTCCAAGCCATTCTGGTAGACTCGTCAAATCCTCAAAGAACATAATTCCCAGAATTTGAAGAGAAGTAAGGTGTTGCAATTCTTCGGGAAGAGACAACAGGCTTGAGCAACCAGAAAGGGCAAGATCCACAACTGACATCCTGTTGTTTCTCAACAACCCAATTGGCCAAGTCATCAAATTCCAACATCCTACGATCCACAATTTTGTGAGATTTTCCAGACACTCTGGCAAAGCCACCAAACCCTCACAAAATGAAATGTGAATTTTCGTAAGTGTGGCCGCATTTTGTAGCCCCTCAGGTAAGGATTTCAATTTAGGGATTTTTTCAATCAACAAACTTTGAAGAGAAGTAGGGCTATCAAAGCCTTCCAACATATGCAGCTCTTCACAGCAGGTAAGACTCAATGTTTGAAGAGATGTGAGGTGCTGCAGACCAGACAAAGTAGTCAAGCTTACACAATTTGTTATCTCCAGCTCCAAAAGGCCAGTTAATCCTTGGAAGACTTGATCCGACAAACAAATCAAGTCGTTGCATGCCTCAATATTTAGATATTTTAGAGTACTAGTTGCTGTTGTTGGGCCAGAAGAACTACTGGTACTGGGTGAGGAAGATATCAATTGCTGCTGCTGCTGCTGCAACATCAATGAGTGTACAAGCTTTTCACTGCACTTGTCCAGCACACACTTCTCCAGAGATGGAAGCAAAGGCATGGATGTTAGTTTGGGGCAGTCAGAGATGGTCAAATTGAGGAGGCAAGGTAAAACAACCGCTAAACTCTCTTCTTTTGTTGTCGCCCATGACTCCAAATTGTTAAAATTCGAAAGTTTGAGCTCTTCTAATAATGGGAAATGTTGATGATGACTACCTCCTCTCTCCGAGTTGGTCTGTTCAACATCAATGAATCGAAGATCATGCATTTCCTCCATCACCAAATTTGTGAGTAGTGGCAGATCTTTCATTAACCATCCAGGAAAGCGTTCACCTTTATAGCCATGTATAGACAAGCATTTGAGATGTTGATGTGGTTGGAGAGTCTCAAGCACATTAACATGATGTTTTTCTCTACCTGCTTCGGCTTCTTGGTCATTCCAGACAAGTTTCAATTCCCTAAGGTTTGACTTTTCCTTTAAGTTTATGCCCACACTGTCTTCAACTCTCTTCACATTTTCAAGATTTTGAATCGCAAGCTTGCCTCTTAGACACTTCAGTCCATTCAAATCATTCAGTTTGCATCCTATCCCCTTTCCAACAACGAACACTGACAATGTTTGAAGAGAAGTTAATCGACCAAGTCCAGATGGCATGTGTGAATATGAGGCAGAAGCTTCGTCCCAAAAAATAATATGTTTTAATTCAGACATAAGATGTATGTCCTTAGGCAAATTCTTTAAAGTACAAGGACCATACAATCGTAAGCTTTGTAACCGTAGCAGCTTTATTATAGACTTGGGGAGTGTGACGGCGATATTAGAATCAGAATAGATCTGAAGTACCCTTAGATGCCTCAAGTCACCAATGGAAGTTGGTAAGTTTTCGGTACTGGAAACTAGGAAGAGTGTTAACACACGTAAGAACCTAAAGCTTGAGCATATATTCTCAACAACTGACATGACGTGGCATGGTGGTAAAAGGTATAGTGTATGTAAATTGGATTTTTTAGGCAAAACTTCTACTAGAGACTCCGGAACAAAAGTTTCATCATTTACACACAAATGTCTTACTCCACCAGGGATGCGCTCTTTTGTTTCTTTTAGAATAGCAAAACATTCCTCTCCAGCAATTGATTTTGCAAGGTCATAAACAAGGTCATGCATTGTCAGCCATATATACTCACCCTTAATATCTTCCTGCAAGAAGGATATCCACTTCAGAGTTTCAACATACTCAAACCCAATATCTTCTATGCATTGGTTCTCTCCATTACAACGAATGAATCCTAGTGCAATCCAATTCTGGACCATAACTTCTTTATCAAGAAGATCGTCCTTTGGAAATACTGAGATGTATGCGAAACATTGTTTCAAAGAGGATGGCAAATTGTTGTAATTTAACCTTAACGAAGGTAAGATGTGCTTTTCTTTCCAAACATCACTATTTTTTACTTGCTCCCATTCATCTTCCAATGTTTTGGAATACATTAAGCCTCCAACAGATTTAATTGCCAGAGGGACTCCTCCACATTTTTCAACAATTTCTCTCCCAATTTTGACAAGGTTTGGATTTTTTTCTTCTTGTCCCTTCTTAAACGCCTTAGACTTGAACAAGTTCCAACTATGATCATCTGACAATCCTGACAAGTTAAATGTTGAAGCAGATCTAATTATTCTTGTAACATTTGCACTTCGAGTAGTTACCATCAATTTGCTTCCCTTTGCACCACCTAGGAACATATCTTTCAGTTCATCCCACTTATTGACATCTTCGTTCCATACATCGTCTAAAACAAGTAAGAATTTCTTCCCTGCAAGACTTTCCCGAAGACGATGTTGTAATTGGTCCATCTCAAGCTTAGGACATGAATCGTGTGTAGCAGATTCTAGAGTCTTTTCTGTGATTTTTTTGACATCGAAATCTTCAGTGACGCACACCCACATTACAGGATCAAAGTTTGGTACAACTCTCTTGTCGTTATACACTAACTTAGCAAGTGTGGTTTTGCCAAGACCGCCGATACCTTGGATTGAAACAATGGAAAGCTTTTCTTCCCCATCAAAGTGCAATAATGATTCTACAATCTCTTCTTTGACCTCATCTCTTCCAAACACTTCTGATTCATTTACGTAGGAATGAGTATTTTCCCTTGCTGAGTTAGGAAGTCTACTCATAGCTTCCACTCTTGTTTCTAAGTGAAATGACTTGTCTTCTCGAATCTCGATCAAACTTTCCCTGATATTCTTAATTCTACGAGCCATTTTAAAACGAAATATAATAGGATTTGAAGATGTGAAAAAGTTGCGTACCAATTTAATGATATCGCCTTGTATCAGCCATTTCTTCTTCAAAGCTTCAATGGTGAAGTCATCGATAACATCATCTGCTTCATAAGCTACATCTTTGATCCTTCTAAGCCATGTTCTCACCTCAGGCATGACCAGTTGTAAGTCCTCAGCATGTAGAAGAACATCTCTAACGGTGATTATAGTCCTCTCAAGTTTTTTAAGCTCCTTCTTGACACCCACAACAGATCCAATCTCTTGGATAGCACGAGAACCCAAATCTGTCACAATTTTCTCTGCAATACCGAAGACAATAGCTTCTGCCATTATTTTGCTAGTGATGAGAAAGTAATAGCAAAGGATCAAGAAAGGTTTGTGTTACAAATTGAAGATGTTTGGTTTAACTGAATAACATATATGGAACAAGACATTGACTTTACAATTTGCTCAAGTGGATTGTTAATGGAACTAAACAAATGCAATTGCGCACATCAGGTTTGCTGGTAAGAGCTAATCATGAATTTAAAAAACTACACATCAGGTTAGGTGGTCACATTCTCACATGTCAACAACAAGTAGTAGAGAAAAATATCATTAAAAGACTTGGTCTTAGACAACTTGTTCTGGTGCACAAATTCTAAAAAAATGCAATTGGGAACATGGTGGTTATTTCACAACTCAAGAGTTTCAACCCCAGCCTCCAAATTCTATACCCTTGTTGTTGGCTCTTCCACAAAGATCACCTTCTCTAGTATTTGTGTTCTTTCCTCGTAATCATATGTTCTTAAATCTTAATTATATCTCACAAAATAAATGCTCTACATTATCTGATTTATTTCTAGCTTTGCCTATCAATTTACAAGTTGTTTAACAAAGCATACACAAGTAACACAACAGCAGCAGAGCAGATTGAAGCAGTAGTAACAACAGCAGATCAGGATTGAATGGGTTTTTACGAAGCAGTTGAAGCAGTGATATATCGCAGCAGCAACATGTTGCGCCATGGAGCAATATCATAAATTTTAAATTTTTGTTTGACAGTCTCGAAATGGCATTACACCATATCCATTCATCAGAATAGATTTCACAAGTCCACAAAACTTAGGTAATATATAACAACTCTGAATGAAATACAAAAGTAATTAATTTGCAATCAAATTAACTGATTACAGTAAGTCAGTAACCTTAACATTACACAGACCAACATGTTGCTTGGACAATCAACACAGACCACATATCTGGTCCACTCTTGACATCGAAAACATTCTGTTCGCAGTCATGAAGAAGAAAGAACCACAAAGATATCTTACGGCTTCCAAAATTAAACCTCAACTGTGGTTTTCTATACTTGCTTTGAAACATGAAGTAAACTTTTTGTAATAACACCATTAGCCATGAACAAAAATTTATCTATAGCTTCAAATTATTCTTAGCAAGCAATAGACATCAGAAGCAGTGGAATCTGTAGAATGACGTACAATCCGTGTACCATTTAACGATTTAATGACGTACAATCCGTGTACCATTTAACGATTTAATAGACATCAACTCTTGTTTCTAGGTGGAATGACTTGTCTTCTCGAATCTCGATCAAACGTTCCCTGATATTCTTAATTCTACGAGCCATTTTAAAACGAAATATAATAGGATTTGAAGATGTGAAAAAGTTGCGTACCAATTTAATGATATCGCCTTGTATCAGCCATTTCTTCTTCAAAGCTTCAATGGTGAAGTCATCGATAACATCATCAGCCTCATAAGCTACATCTTTGATCCTTCTAAGCCATGTTCTCACCTCAGGCATGACCAGTTGTAAGTCCTCAGCATGTAGAAGAACATCTCTAACGGTGATTATAGTCCTCTCAAGTTTTTTAAGCTCCTTCTTGACACCCACAACAGATCCAATCTCTTGGATAGCACGAGAACCCAAATCTGTCACAATTTTCTCTGCAATACCGAAGACAATAGCTTCTGCCATTATTTTGCTAGTGATGAGAAAGTAATAGCAAAGGAT
>JABWDY010029962.1:2403-15264 GCA_013358455.1 Thalictrum thalictroides | reverse complement strand
TTTTTTTTTAGTCGGACAGTGTATGGTTGTATTTTGACTATCTTTCTTATGTCATGCCATCTAGTGGAAAACTCAGAGGTGCCCAAGTCAACAAGGTTGTGAATATTTCAGGTTTGGGAATTTATTGCAGAACTTCCATAGGAACTATTGACAATGTTATCGACCCCCAATTCTTTTGCGACGGAAGATCTGATAGTAATAAATTCAACAATATAATGGTCCCATGTGATGTGGCTTTATCTCTAGTGGTATGTTAGCTTACCTGATATACATATTATTTTCTAAGAGACTTTTATGCTTTTGACTTTTTTTTTTCTTATTAACATTTTTTGATTGTTGTAATTGACTTTTGGCTTGATCATCAGTATGATGTAATTTACAATTTTATAATGATGTAAATTCACAATTTTTTGCTATCTAGTATTTACAAAAACTATTTTCTTACAGCTTGCAAAGTATTACAGTTTTGAATTATTACTCACTTTTTCCTATTTCTATAATAAATAATAGATGAATAGTCTAAATATGTCCTATCAAACTCCTACACCTTATCTGCATTTTTCTGGAGGTTCAATCTGTCTTGGCATGCCTCTTTGCGTTTATCTTTAACAGCTTCAAGATTTTATTCCAATTTCCTATCCATTTTTTTTCCTCATCACAAGCAAGGAAGTTCACTCTTTATCTGACCAACTCATGGAGACAGGAATAAAATAAAGAACAGGAGAACACAGAACTTAAGATCCATATTGTGGCCTCAGTTCTTGATGATATGGAAGTTGGTTTTGTTAGAAAACCAGTTCTCTAAATTGGAGTTTTTTTAGTTATACTGATAAAAGTCCATTTTCAATATAGAATTGGCTTACTGGTACAAGTGCTGTTATAGTATCGACTATCGTAACTATTTCAACGATTGCAGGTAAATAGAGCTGGACAGCTAGAGGATGGTGTTTCCCAGTACTCCATTAATCTGGAAATTACAAACTTGGTTTGTTCTTTTGTGTTACATGATTTTGTTGAAAGTTCAAGTCTCTTAGCAATACTTACATAATAATAATTCTTTTTGTGTTATAATACTTCTGCAGGTCTTGCAGTTAAACGAGATTCAGTTGCAACATATCTTGATTATATGCGATTATCTAGGGAGATGCCAATTGAGAGAGAAGTAAGTTAAATAATTAATTAAACATTTTTCAATAATAGCACGATGTATATTTCTCATGATTTGCTTATTCTTTGTGGACATATGTAATGATGTAACTGGTTTGACTTGAGGTTCTGTCTAGTGTGTAGTTGAATTCTGGCAATATCATGATCACACTATTAATAATTTAATATACCCCTTCAGATGGCCAGTTGTATTACTGTGCTCATCCATGCATAAAGTCTATATATATGCAATTTCACTTCTTCTTTAGTGATTATCTGTCTAATAATAGGAGATAAGTATGGGCCCAGTGCTATCAGGGCTTAGTGATTTATCTCCAATCTTGGACTTGGTAATGGCGGGATGGTAGTTATGGGTGGGAGAGGGGGTGGTTGGGTATTGGTTACCCGTTACCACCCTAAAGGTGTTCTCATTTGAAACAGTTCTTTTTCTCGTTTAATTGTTAAAGCAATAATTTTATTTGAAGAGATTGTGATAGAGGGTCACACTAGATGCAGAAGGCAAGAAGCTACATTGCCCCAAGATTACCCTCATCTCATCTTGTCAAAATCTAATACCGATTGTAAGAAGATCCCAACTCTTATAGTTGTTTCATATTGCATAAAATCTGTTCGGATGTATGGAATGCCTTAAAATATCCTTGTGGGCTGACCAAGTAAAATTATCTTCAGCAAAAGGAAGGTTTACAAGGTTGTGGGAACTGACAATATCTGTGGATCTCCTCATATGAGCGTCAGTACAGCCTACACCAACCCTCACATTGAGAAGTAGACTATATTGACGTCACCAACCACACACCATGGTTTGGTAGAGTAGGCCTGCTTATTGTTGTCCAGATAATGGTCTGCCACACGAGCAAAAAGGAATCCGAGGAGCATTAGAATTCTCTTGAGACTTTCTCTTTTGGGTTGGACTTGAACTTGAGACAATTTTACTAATTTTGCCATTTATTTATGTAGATTTTACTAATTTGCCAATTATTTTGTGTAGATTTTACTAATTTGCCATTTATTTATATGGAAATCCCTGGATGAGGCTGAATCTTCCGTGCTTCATTTTTTTGTCATAGATATGGACGTTTTCGCCCATGCGCTAGTACTTTATGCATGAAATCCGAAGGCTGGCAAAAAAAGTGGTGGCAATATGCTCAAAAGTCTGTCTTGTCAGACATTCGTAAAAGATTGAAGAAGACTTCTTGGAGTTCACTAGGATCACGAATGTAAGTTGACTATTTCTCAATGTTCAGCCTTAGCCATAACTAAGATTGAAGCAATTATGGACCATGCCTTCTTGGCAAACAATGATTCCTTAGCGAAGTAAAATGAATTTCTTGCGTAAGTGGTTGTTTTTGCAGGTGATCATCAAGCGTAAGGTTAATAATATATTACTTAGTTTAAAGGAACTATATATTTTTCTATGTAACTTGAATATTATTCCATTCTCCCAAGTTATTGACTCGAGCCTACAGGTTTTGGATTAAATTTTGAAAGACATTGGGATCCAAACATGTGGTTAAATGTTTTACAAAATCGAGATTGACGAAGGAAATTAACTTGCATCCTGAGGTTAGACTAGAAAGGCTGACACTTCATTAGATTGAAATTAACTTGCAGAGTTGTTTATGAAATTAGCATATGTCTCGAGCAGTTAAGCTTCAGCGAGAGACATTCATATGTTTTGATGTCTTCTCGAAATATCATTGCATGTTGCCTCACATCTCCTTACTGATGATTGTCAAGCGCTTTCGCAAAGTCAAGTTTGTAGATAATTCCAGGGTTTATTTGTCTTTTCCTTGTATCTTTAATCTCATTGAATGTAAATATTTGAGGCTTGCACAAAGCTTTTTTAAATTTGGTTTCTTCTGATAAAATATCTTGCATATGTATTTGAACTTATTTTGTGATTCAATATATAACATTGCCTCTTGAACTGCAGACTTGATCGTCGAATATATGTTAGCTTTTACAAGAAAAAACTGTATTTCATTCGACAAGGACAGGTGGATGTTGTGCTATTGAGCTATATGTTTCTTTTAACTATTACCATTGACCCAAGGGAAGCAGTACTGAATTGTTTTACTGCTTACTGTTAGCCTGTAGATCAAGATATTATTTCGGAGCTGGAGCGAATGGAAAAGGAATCTGATATAGATGACATCTTGACATACAGGTCTATTGCTGAACGCGAGTCACAGGTAACCCAGTGTACAGAACACCCTCCCCTCTCTCTCCTTTTTTTTGCTTTTCTATTTTCTATTAGGAGTCAAATAAAGTTGGCCATTTGTTTTCCTAGTGTTGACGCTGTCTTTCTGGTATTTTATTATATTTTATCTTTTTATTTGTGTTTTGTATGGTCAGCCTGGTCAGGTGAGCGTAATCATTTTAATATTATCTATCACATAATAATAAGGTGCTCTTTGTTTGAGTTCCAAACTATGCCTATTTTTTCTCCCTGTAATTGTTTTGTATGCATTTTCAGGAATGGGAAAACAGTTGCAATGTTGCTGTTGGAAGGCACCAAAATGTGGAGGGTACGGCGGCCGGAGCACGTGGATGGATTAATTGGTTATCGCTTGGTATGCTTGGTGCTGGAGGAACGGAAGATTCCATGCAATTTTCTGGTGTTGTTTCAGATGAGATTGTTAAGGTTTGAATTTTTTTTTTGGCTTGCTCAGTTGGAAACCTAAGTGGGAGCTTAACACATTTGACTTATCCTTGTGTTTTCATTTATGTTTGTCTGTTGTGATTTTTGGCTGTTATTAGGGATGGTGCGAGTGCTTCCCTCACTCATTGCCCACATTTAGGCTTTCAATCTTTTTCGAATAGAAGTTGTATTTAGACAAAAAAATAAAAAATTGCTGCTTGCTGAATTTCTTTTATGTTTATTTGCCCAGGATATCTATGAGGTTACACAATTTCATCCGACGTCTTCACCTGAAGGAGTTGGTCTTACAAAGAATGGACTGTTTTTGTTTGCGATTAAATTCAATGTCCACCAAATTAGTGCTACACTTCTTAGCAAGTATTTCCTTCACAAAACTTTTCTTTTTTGTTACTATAGTTCAGTTGTTTGTCTTTTTCTTTTTCAAATGTCATTGCATCAAGCATTCAATTAAAAGAAAAAAAAAAGGTCAAGGTATTGAGAGTCCTCCCTCTCTCACCAAAAACCAAACACCCAAATACAACAAAAGTAAGAAGAAGAATGTGAAATAGTTACCCTGATCAGCGTATTCAATGTATATGAAAAGTACTCCAACTTATAAACCCTGAACTGTTTGGAACAAAACTTCACTAGTGGAAAACGGAACTGTGTCTTGGTTATTGGTTTGAGACAGGTGTTTAACAGTGGGGATATTGATGACCTAGCTGCCTTGCTCGACCGGATTGGGCCTCCTTCTATGCCCAACCTTGATGATGACAAGCTAGTGTGGGTCCATGAACCTAAAGGATGCTTTTCGGTTAAATCTTGGTATTCAGCCCTTCTTCTAGGTTCTCCACACTACTTAACTCCTTTAGCTTACCCTAGGTATCCCTGGAAGAGTGGAAGGGGTAGGGTCATTGTTAACTTTTGTCCGTTGTGTTCTAGCGATAGGGAGTCTGTGGAACATTTGTTGATTCATTGTAGTTTTTCACATTCTGTATGGGTTTATTTCGTTAGGTTGGCTTCTTTGGAATGGGTTGGTCTTGAGTCGGTCGTTGATCTTCTCTTGATGTGGCGTCAATTAGGGTCCTCTTCTAGGGTAAGAAAGAGGCTTTGGGGAATCATCTCTTATGTGATCCTGTGGGGTATATATGGCTGGAGTGGAATCGAAGAAATTTTGAGGATCTTCAGTGGGACTTGTCACGTACCATCCATGACATTAAAGGCCTCTTATGGCTATGGTGTAAAAGATAGCCAAATTATTGAGAGATTCCTTATGTTTCGTTTGTGTTTTCCTGGGATGATCCAAATGATATCGTGAAAATACTTAAAACTACAAGATAATAAGAAAATAATGGTAAAAGACTTGGTTTTGGGGAGGAAGCAATTACTTCGTCAAGTTTTCTTGCTTGTATTCTAAAAAATCCTGGAAAATTACAAGTAAGAGGCTATGTTTGTTCCTCTTGGGATACAAGGCCTTATATAGAGTGGTTTTTACATGTCATACTCAATTTAGGAGTCCTACTATGAGTTGTACATGAGTTTCCTACTCTATTACATGTCCTACTCTTGCTAGGATTCCTAATAAGAAGGGTACATGGGTTTCCTAATTAGAAAAATACACAAAATAGAAGTTTCTAGCAAAATTTAAGTATACCCTTAAGATCCTCCTGGATCATGAGAGTCGGTCATTTCTGAACTGTGATGTTGTACTTTTTTCTTGTTAGGTAGCTAGGTCGTTTTTGCTTGTTTCTTGTCGGTAGACGTTTCGTCCGTTGAATCTTATGTACACAAACTTGGCATATAAATACATTTGCTCGTTTACCTCCCAAAAGGAAAAACCTTGATCTCCTTGAATTTGTATGATTAGGAAATGTCTCTGATGAATAGACTTTGCCCTCTCTATTTTTCTTATTTGGCATGGCCAGCACTTTTATAAACATTGTCAAACCTCTCTCAAAAGCTTGGGCTTCAAGAGCAAGTGGTTGTCAACATGCTATCACAGCGATAAAAGCTTGGGCTCACAATATCAGCAACATTCATATCGTGATTGTACATACCCATACTTGGACTTCTAATGTATATAATTCCTCATTGCTCTTAAGATTGTTGGCCATGTATTGTTAGTTATGTTTGTTTATTTTTCTGTTTGAGAGTTAAACGAGCAGATGCCATTCGTATAAATCCAGGGGATGTTACTCCCATGTGGAGGAACCTAGCTAACATTGCATCAAAGGGATCATAACCTCGCGAAAGGATCATAACCTCTTCCTTGCCCGAGTGGAGGAATCTAGCTAACATCGCACCAAAGGGATGTTACACCCATGTGGATTACCCAATCTATATATTCAAATCTAATGCCATAAATTCAAATAGAATAGGAAAGCTACAATGAGCGAACTGTTAACTAATTGGCTGGCCAGAATCATATCAAAACAGACAAAAGTTCCCAATGCTCTTTTTATGTCTATGGAGAGTGTTAATAGTAAAAAACTCAAAATTTTGTTGAGGGCAACATCCTGGAAACAAGTTAGGGAGGAACTTTTGCCCCCAAACAATACTTCCGAGGAAACTGAGGGTGAGATGTTGGTGTTGTTGTGGGGCGGGGGTAAATGGAGATGCAAAAAGAAGTGCTAAATGTGAACATCACCGAGAATCTCCCTTTGGGTTCAACAGCCCAAATTATCTTTTCCTTCTGGTTACTCAGCACAGATGGAGCAACAATCCGAGCTAACCGAGCAACAAAGTTGTCAAGATCCCAGTTGTGTAATAGATGTCTCATATTCTCCAAGAAGCTACTTGTTTTTATTGATTTGTGAATACGGTTAACTTACATTTATTGTTTACATCTTGGGATCTTTATATGCTGAATTTCAGGACGTATGACAAAGAAACTCTACAAATTATCCTGGATGAGGTGAATATGGTATTCAAACTTTGGGAAGAATCATGGAATGTTTATATGCTGGTGAAGTCGATGAAAATGGATGACTTGTATACCAATAAAGTTGTTCTGCTTACTAAAGGGGTTTGTAGTTTTCTTAACTAATTCATATTTTCAATTATTACTTTCCCTTCTATTTGTTATATTTTTGTTCTTCGAAACATCGTGATGACTTAGTATTATCTTCCACTCCTTGATTGAATTCGTCATTGCTTATTATCAAAGCCTTGCACCGTAGACCAACTACACATAAACTTGCTCACCTTAGAATAATTACAAAAATACTCCGCCACTGTTGTCATCTGATAATGTGGGGATTTCATAGGGCAACAACTTCCTTGGAGGTCACACATCCTAGAATAGCTTGCTTCCAAAGATCCAAGTACACTCAACTAGATAACCCTAGAGCTCTTTCAAATTCTGCAGCCAAGGTTCTACCAAAAGACGTGGGAGGTCACGATACTAGAATAGGGCAACAACTTCCTGGGAGGTCACACATCCTAGAATAACTTGCTTCCAGAGTTCCAAGTACACTCAACTAGTTAACCGTAGAGTTTCTTTCAAATTCTGCAGCCAAGGTTCTACCAAAAGAAGTGGACTTTAGTCTATTTAGATTGTTCCTTATATTCCATAGTCAAGTTATGCTCTCATAGGCACCGCCATGGTGCCAAAGGTTATTCTGGATTTCTGGTACACCTTGCCTCTCTTCATTGACTTCTAGACCTACAGAGATGCTCCTAAGCCTGCGAGTCAAGACACTGCTTAAAAGAGCGCTAAAGGTCAAAATTTTGAAATCCTTAGCAAAAAAATGGAATTATAGCGTAAAGTTTGAATTCTAAAATCCAACGATTAGAAGTTAAAGCATTAGAAGACTCCAATTTTATTTCTCTTAAATCTCTCTTCTCCTCAACCGAAATTCCTGTTCAGATTGCTTATCTTAAAAAGGGTTTCCTCTTTCTTATGAGCTGATGAGTCATTTATGGAAAATTGCTTATATAAAATTATGAAGGATGAGTCCTTGGCATGAACCTATTCAAAGATTAAATTTCATTTTTAACAAAATATCTGCTCTAGTATGTGTGACTTTTTCGTACATTTTCTTAGTCAAGCAGATATAACGAGGTTGGTTTCCGTTCTTTTTGAATTCACTATGTGATTTTGTAGGCCTACTTGGCATCTGAATCCAGATAAGAAGCTATGTTTGCTCCAATTAAATATATAGAAAAATTAAGACTTTTACTGTCGTTCTTTGACTCTTTCTGGGTTATCTTGAAAATTTTCATGCGAGGTCCTGATGAATACAATGTTGTATTGGGATTTATGTTGCCCGCTCCAGGTCTTGTTGTCATAATGTTCCCACCTTTGTTAATGCGCTGTGCCTCCCCTTGGTGCACATAGATTCTGCCTTCTCTACAAGTTGAAGCTTTTGGACTTTCTCGTTTGCATTGTAGCTTGTTTGGAATAAAAGAGAACATTTCTTTATCTTTTGTTTTATTGGTAAAAAGTGATGTTTACTTGCTGAGCAGTAAAAGTCGTTCTTACTGTGTTTTTCTTTTACCAATACAGGGTTCTACGGAGGAAGATATCTTGATGAGTGGAAGACCCTTCATCACTTTGGAAGTTGATATGTCAGTTGTTAATCACAAACCTGAACTGTCCGTAAAGGTACTCATGACACTGCTTATTAATGATGCAGTAATGCATGTGATGTCGTGTTTCATATATCATTATTGGTCGATTTGGATTGTTATCCAGCTTGGAATCTTAATTAAATTTTGTGCTGCTCAATCTATATGTTTAGGTTGTTCTTGAACCATTTGAAGTCACATATGAATCAGAATTTTTGCTAAATCTCCAGGAGTTTTACGTTGTATTGAAATCCTTTCAGTTTCAGCCTGAAAGAGTAAGTTATTGTACATTAAATATTTTGTTTCTGTTCACAGTCTGGACTATCTAATCATTTGTTTTTCATGAAGTAATCTTAATTTGTAGCGCTTATTGAATTATTATGCTTTTTTGTTCTCAAAATGTTTAATATTATTACTAATAGTGACATAAACCTTGCATAAACTCAGTATCTAATTACAATGCTTTGGTAATAATATCCCTTCTAAAGAATTCCAGAAGAATCTAATAGTGGAGTTTTGATTTCATATATAACCATTCTAGCCCATACTACATGCTGATATTGTTCCCTGTAGCCACCTTAATTACTAAGACAGACAACGTCGGGTTTGTCCTAATAGGGCTTCCAAGGAGGTCACCCATCTAGGTACTGCTTGCCCCAGAATAAACTTAACTCTATAGTTTTTATGGTTTGTAGTGCATTCACGCTTGAAATGGTGTGAACAAAATTTTGAATGAATTGATATTTATCTAGGATTTTGAACATTCCTTGTTCAATGTAAGACCCATTACCCCTCATATTGCTAGTTGCCTTTCCACTTCCGGAAATAGAGCTGCTTCGTAACAATTTTTTTTCTTATTTTGATCCATTTCATCCACCGCTATCCACCACCACTTGGAAAAACAAGTTTGCATTGACTTCACTAGCTTTAGAAAGTGAATTTACTTCACTAGCCTTTTATTATTTATAAGTTTTATTTTACTTGCTTTTTAATTTTCTGTTTTTGTCAAATCACAGGTTCTATCGTCGCATAATGGCTTCGAAGATGTTAATGTTCGACTATTGTCAAAAGCTGAGTGAGTTTCCTCCTTGTGATTTACATTGGTGGAGGTTTTCCTGTTCTGCTGGACCAGTCTGATTTTTTCCCAGTAGGTCTGATTCACTATGTTACCTATGCAGATATATTCTCTCCAATCGTAAGAAAATAATGTGGGATGTCAGTCTTAGTGCCGTCAGCGTAAGCATTCCGTGGAGACGTGAGAGTTCTGAATATATCATGGTAATATTTTTAAGCTGTGGCACTCTGGTCATAGGCATTGTGGTGCCATTGTCGTATCTTTTGACATTACTGTTCATATCTTGCGAGATATCTTATGTTAGAACGCACTGTATCTTGCAGGTTGTGGGAGTTGACTCACTTCTCTATCAATCTAGGAAGGAAGCAGCATCTTCTGAATCAGTGAGTCTAGGCCAAAGCACCATATCCTCAACGCCTTACAATGATATATTCCTGGAGTTCCAGCGTGATGATCTATATGATCACTTTAATATTGCTTTAACTAGTTTTGAGGTCAGTTTGCTTGGTATTTTGTGATGGGAATTTTTGTCTTCTTTCTAGGCTCTTAATATCCCCTAAATATTTTCCAGGTGAAAGTCAAGCTACCTGAATGTTGTCAACCAATCTCAATTTTAGACAAATTCAATGCTTCACTTACCTTGGCATCTTGCATTATTCCAGACGAACCAACACTCAAACAGTTGGAGGTAGTTACATCTTTCTGTGCATGTGATAAATCTTATAATTGTAATGCAATCTTTATATTAAATTAGAATTGTGATCATGATTTCTTTTTTGTTATCTTCATGATGAACTTCTATGCTAAGATAGTGTTTTGCTCGTCTAAGTTTTTGGCATTAGTTGTTTGGGCTCAAACTTAAAAATATTTGAAGATGGAAGAACTTAGAGTTTAGAGGTGGCCAAACTTTGTAATAATTCAAAGAATTTCAGTTTCTGCTAAAAACGGAGGAAGCTGCTTCCAACTTCTTTTTGTGTCATACCAAACACGAAAGATGTCGAGAGATAACACAACTGTTACATGGAACACAAAAGTAATGTTTTCCAATTGATCAAGAGGAACAGATGGCATTAAATCTATGTCGTCCTTTAGATGGTTATATTAGGATCAAGGCTCAAGAGTGTCCTGTATCCCTCGGTCAAGAGATTGGAAGAACTATTTAGGGCACTTTGTTGTAATTCAGTGGTCTACTGGGTCAAGGCTTGGGTGGTTGGGCCCAAGGTTTGGGATCGTGTCCCACCTTCATGGGTTGAAAGGGATTTAGGTTAAATAATTGTAAGTATCAAAAGATCTAGTTATTAATAATGATGATTCAAAGGATTAAGCGCTTCAAGTTTGGTTGAAGCAAAGATGATGATTTCATTTCATGCTTTCGCTGAAACTTAATCGTTAAAACCACTTTAAAAGCTTCATTCTCAGATGATTTCATTTTAAAAAATTGCGCGCATACAGTTTTTCAAAGGGGAGAACCTTCAATTTACTACTCATCTCCAAAGTTTGGAATCATAAAGTTCCATCTAAGGTATGTTTCTTTATGTGGGTGCTGACATGGGGGAAGGTACTGACTGTTGATAACTTACAGAGAAGAGGAATCACTATTGTCAATAGATGCAGTCTTTGTTTGGCTGATGCAGAATCTGTCGATCACCTTTTCAGGACCTGTGCTATAAGCAGTCTTTCTTTGTTTTCTTCATCAATGATTTTGGAAGTCATGTTGATTGCAACGAAGGTCTTGCTCACATGTTGTGCAATTGGAAGTGTGTAGATCTGTCAAGAGTGGGAAGATTGATATGGAAAGTTTTGTTTCACGCTATTTGTTGGGGCATCTGGAGTGAAAGGTATAAAAGAATCTTTGATGGAGCTAACAGAGACCTGGGCCAGACTATCAATGACATTAAGAAAATTGTTTGGGATTGGATCTTTTACAGACCTTGTATGAGTGGTGTTAGACTTGATGATTTCATGCTGAGATGGGAGGACTTAATCTTTCATGTACATTGAGTGTTTTTTTTTTGTTTCCTGGGATAGTGTGTAACTCATACACTTTTATAAATGAAATCTGTGTTTTACCGGTAAAAAAAAAATTTACTAATCTCTTCCCTTACCGACTGCAGGTTCATTCTTCTGTGTCACCACTTTGTCTACATTTCTCACATTCAATTTATGGTGCACTCATGGGAATGTATTCATGCCTTGATATACCAATTGTAAAATCAGAAGTAGTGATCAAACAACCAAGGACTTTGCCTGCTTTCAACTTCCGTGTCAGTGCTGATTTGAAGAGTGTTAGTTTCCACGTAGACATTCCAGATGAGGCCGAAAAAAGTTTAGTCGTCATCTTTGCTTTGGAGGACATAGACAGTCTGTAAGTTGAATTATTATAGTACTTTGTATTGTGTCTGATTGATCTACCTCTATGTAATTCCAATGACTGATGCCTAAGGCTTATTCTTCTCAATAATGGGCTTTCTTATTTCAACTTCTACTTGACTAAAGACCAAAATGAGCTGGATTGGCCTGCTCAACACTGCAAAAACTGCCTAAAAAAATGTCAACTTTCATGGTTTTCATGCAGAAATATCGATTTTGTGAGTTTTTTGGATAGATTTTAGATACAAATAAGGCAATGTGGACTAAAACTCCAATGATTTCATTAACACACTTTATAAAGTATATTTATTGTTAAAGTTCTTTTGTGTTCTTGCAAAAAATTTCTCGCGCGGCAGATTTTTATCCTACTCGGATATGTTTTGGGTGATTGGATCTGGGTCAAAACCTGTTTTAAAAAGGGTAATTGACGTGTTGAGCGACCTTGCTTAAGTAACCCAAGAATGATAGTGCTGTAGTGTTTCCATTGTCATGTATGAAAATATGATGCATGGACAAAATAGCAACGCTGTCCATTTCATCAAAATTTGGCAAAATTTTGAAGGTAAATGACCTTTTGAGTGAACCTGTGTGAAATATGACAAGAACAGTTACCTTTTGAGAGCAGTTAATTTAAAATACTACAAACGGGGTACCCGGGCTTTGCACCAGCGCATGACAACGAGATAAATTAGGTTGAGTTATGTTGAATTTTCAGTTAGTAAAATTGGTATGGGTCCCACTAATCTTTAAAGTTTAAACCAATCACACATTTTCTTTTGTTTAGTGGGAAAGTGGAGAATGAGTGAGTTCGATGAACATGGGAGTATGGGACCCACTATTTTTATCTTTTTGTTTTTTAACAATCATAATTTTGTGTTTTCCCTTTTTGAGAGAAAAATTGAGAGAGCTCTACCAGTAAGCCAACTAGAAGAGAGGAAGTGGGTCCAGTTGGGGCTTTGCTATTATATAGATATATAGAATATAGAACCGTGATACAGTGGGGACCGACTTTCGGTTGTGGCTTGAGGGAGATGGGGAA
>JABWDY010029955.1:0-11561 GCA_013358455.1 Thalictrum thalictroides | reverse complement strand
TGATAAAATGTAGGAATTTCATTAAACAAAACCAGGATGTTACAAGCTCCTGATCAGCATGTAACTAGTGCATTGTCAGGTCACTCCCGAGAGGACATTTTCTCTGTGTACAGTTAAAACCCGGCAAAAAACCACCCATAGACTAAACTGTACTGTTTACAACAAAGAAAACAAAAAATAAAGAACAACCTAATTCGTAAAAAAACTACCAAAGCTGCTTCTGTCATGCCAAGAACTGCTACTTGCTCCTGTTGTTGTAATGCTGCCTGCAACTGTTGTGTTAAGTGCTGCTTGAAGTGTGTCATCGTTGAGTGTTCTTGAAATAGAAATGTATCTTCTACCAAGCTGAGTCGAAATGCATCTGCTCCTGCTTCTCTCTTACTATCAGCATAGATAATGCCCCTTAGGTACAGCCAGAATCAACCACAAGAACCCCTTCCTCATGACTGAGCATTGCAGCTACATACGAAAACAATAGAGTTTTAACTCTTGTTCATGAAAATTAGAAATTAAGTAATTCCACAGTAAAGCAGAAAACTTTATTGAAAACGAAACTGCTGCAGAAGGTATACTGTGCAATATATATGCTGAAGCTGGTCAATTCTGATGCAATAGATGTTGTGTATCAGGCCTGTCAATGCAGACCTCGTAAACTGCTGCAGAAGGTATGCTGCCAGGTGACTGAAGGTGCAGAAGTAGAACTGGGATGAAACTGTTGCTGCAGTGCTTTACTACTGCAGGCTGGAGCTTCTACAGAAGAGTGCTTGGAGCTGGAAAACATTAGGATCCCAAAGAACCCAAATCCTTCCAGCTGGATCATTATTGTAGTTGTCGAGAGAAGGCCAATTTGGACAACAGTTCCTCATAATTCTGGCAGCATTACATTGCCTAACTTTTGTTTCTACTAGAGCCATTGAAATCAAACTAACTTTTTTTTTTCTGCCCTGAAGTTGTTAACCTCAAAGGCTTTATTTGGGTCATTGATTCCTCGAACATTCCATACCATTATTGGTGCCATCATCGGATTACTTGGATGTTTTGCTTTTTAACGTCGACCCTGACTTCTTGAGTCACCACCTAGCAAATGCTTGGCTCCTAACTGACCTTCAGTAATTTCTGTATCTGCTATTTTTTATTTTTTTTTCATTCCCTTGTTGAGGTAACACTTTTGACATTACTAGTTTCAACTGCTTTTTGTTGTTTCTTCTTGTTAGCTTCTAGTTTATCAGAAACATAGCCTGGGTAATAGTCTGAGGATCTAGTTCACTTTCATTATATTAAGTAGCATGATCATCTAATTTACCATCCGTCGCTTCATTATCTAATTGCACAAATGATTGCCCAATATGTTCTATTTCTAATTCAATTGCCTCTATAGTTTCATCAACATATTCTACCAAAACTTGAAAAAAAAGACATTATAATGTCCCTGAAATCCAATTGTGGGTGATCAAACACAAACCGGACTCCAGAGTCGTAGCTTTTATCATATACCCACTATGGGCCATAGACTCAAACTACTGTCACGTGACTTCCATACTACCAGTCAATATCAAAATGGTATGCAACAACAACTATTACGATCAGAGAAAACAAACAACTTACAGCGGAATATCAAAACGAAGATTTTTATATATAAAAGGATTTACAACTGAAAGAAACCTCTGAGTTTATAAACATAAAGATTTGAATATACAAAAGGATATATAAACAGTTTGAACCAAAAAGAAACTAGGATTAAAAGACTGCCTTAGAGGCTACAAAAGATCCTAGCTACAACAAGAGCAACTCCACATCTAAACTCTAAGCTCCATCGCTCTCATCGTCGTACTCTCCCATCAAAGGCTCACCGGTGGCCTGAAAAGGAAAAGGGGTTAGACTATGAAGTCTAAGCAAGCTAAAAACAAGGGGGATCGTTCTTAAGTCTAGGAAAAGACTTAACTGACCGAGGGTACATACTCGTCCCTTAGTCGCATCAACAACATCATCATCATACATTTATAAACAACAGTTGTATATAAAACAGTATACAACAACAACAGTGCTTACGCACTCCCAACATATAACTATGCCAACCTGCAACAGAAAACTTAATGTGCCAACCCACACAGACAACATAACCATCCATTATATAAAGTGTCTACACCGGCATATACAACATAAACAATTAATATAAAATTAATCAATCATAAAATGCCCACACCAGCATATAAAATATAATTGCTCCTACTTCAAAGCACCGAAGACTTTAAACAACGTGCCCGCACACACGGATACCCCTGTTATCCAGCGTCAGGGCCAAAATACCCCGCTTCAGTAGCGCATGAGTATGTCCACTCCAAGTGCTACCAACAACACTAAAACAAGCAAATACAGCAAACAACATTCATCAAGTGCCCACCGCACTGATGAACAACACTCAAGTGCCCACCGCACTGAGATCACACAACATATATAATGTACATATAAATAAAAATGTGCCTCTCTGCACAACAACCATAACAACAACATATCATAATACCCTAGGAATCCCAGACCCAACCTGACACGGCCAAGGTTAAGGCCGGACTTCCATGGGCGTATACAGAACAACAGTTTATATATCAATAGTGACGCCCCAGGAAATCCGAACTCATCTCTTATTATCTAGGCTGGACCCCGGGAGTCTAAACAACAACATAATATAAACAATAAGCTAGTATTCCATATCATCGATACTCAGAAAAAAAAAATATCAGATAATCAATTAAACAAATTTCCAATATCTGTTTTCTCACGAAAACAGAATCCATGGAAATTTCACATACATAACTAAGCATGGCATACTAACATGGTATACAATTTATACTATAAAATTAGGAATTAAAATCCTAAACCTGTAGAAATTCTAATTTGGCAAAATTAACAAATTAATAATCAAATTAATCATGCCATTATAGTAAGAATTTTATTCTAAACATGCTTGAGATAATTTAGAAATCTAATATGCAACCTAGAAATTCAATTTAGCAAAACCCTAGGTTTAAGAACGAATTGTAATCCCGCAAGTTTAGAACTTGTCTTGATCCACAAAGCGAGCTAAAACAAACGGTAAAGAGAGAGGTGAGAGTCCCAAGCCTTACTCTTCTTCTTCTTCTCTTTCACTTTCTCTATCTCTTTCTCTCTAATTCTTTCACTATCTTTTTTCGTTTCTCTCTCCTCTTTCTCTACTGAAAAGGGAGAAAGAAATGTGGGCCTGGTCAATGGGCCCAAAACAAAACTCTAAAACTTTCTGAAAAACGGCAGAACGTTCGAACGTTACAAGGATCGTTAAAACGAACGTTGCAAAAGACTGGATCAAACTAACACACTATGTTCTTTATGAAAAAGCCAAAGTTCGAACTTCCAGAGGATCGTTCGAACATTCAAAAGAACTGGGTCACTTTCTAAAAAGCTAAAACAGCCAACGTTCGAACACTGCAACAACGTTCGAACGTTGCTGAAGAAAAAACTTAAACATAGGTTTTAAACTTGGGAAATTCCCGGCTTCTCAAACCCGTTCCCAACCAACATAAACAAACATAAAACAACGTCCTCCGTATAGCCATGCGGGCAACAACAACATATAAACAACCGCAAACACATCCAAAAACAATTATATAAAAAAAACCTGCAACACATATATCACGACAAAGCCCATAACACGGGCACCACAGCATGCATAAACAGAAAACAGAAAAGCAAGAGATGTTACAGACGTGCGCAACACAGTTTGTCGTCGTGCATGTCCTCTACTAATTCTCTGAATTTATCAATAAAATTCTCTTTTACTTATATATAAAATAAAAAAATTAAGAATTAAAAAAGGCTCCGGATTTTTCCAAGGATGAAATTGATTTTGCCAAGGGTGAAATGTTGATATGGAAAAGCTACCCTCATGTTAAGTGCTTTATCTCTTCAAAATTCTTGTTTCTGAGCTAAATTTAATCCTAACTAATCTTTACTGTATATATGATAAAAAAACAAAATCCTATATATTGAATCTAAACTATCCTTTAGTGGATATCATGTTTGATTTATCAAACACATCTAAGTATATCAATATATCATTTGATCAATTTGATCATTAAGACTCAATTTGTAGACTATTTTGGCGTCTTCAATTGGTTAGAATCATTATAAGCAATGCATCTTTCTGAATTCTATAGACAACTATTTGGCCCTCTCTTAACTGATCGGGTGGTAATAAAAATGAGTTATTCACTTGTTTATCTACTCTTTTTTTTTCAAGAGAATCCCCCAGAGAGGGGTGGGGTTTGGCAGACGTACCCCTACGTGTTTATTAAAAATGGCAAATAAAAGTTAGGGGGACGTTGGGCCTTACCCAAGTACAGGTAGTAATATATAAACCATGGGCATAGAACCCTGTTTGTAAAGACAAAAAACGGAAGGCCCATGCAAAAACCTGCAAAACAAAGAAAACCAAAACACTTAAAAAGAGACCCAAGCCTACTAAGGAAAAGGTATGAAGCGCCAAAAGGTATTCCTCCATCAATAGGTAGTTGAAGCTTGTTCTGATTGAAAAAAGGTATCTCCAATGGCTGCCGCTGGTGCACCAAACCCTCCTGCTGCCGTAAACTATGAATGAATTGAGCTGGTAATTGGTCGATTGTTTGGAGCCGTAAGAAGATCGATGTGCTCTGTTCATTTTGATGAATTCCACAACTTTGAAAATGGGTTGAACAAAGTGTCTAGAGTAGTTGTTTCTTCTGAAATTGTTGTTCAAGAAAACCTCATTTCCTTCTTCCCCCAATCTCCTCACAGAATCCAGAGAGATACATGGGAGAGCTTTGATGCCTAGCTTAGGAGTGAAATAGGAAATCCCCTCCATGATCTGTGTGCCCCTTGGTGCTTCTATGGGCGTTACACTCTTAGGGTCTGCCAAGAATGTGTTCAGATAGTCAATCAGGTGATAGTAGAAGTTGTAGACTTGTCTGACTCTGAATCTGAAGGTGAATCTGCTGAAGATGTAGATGAGGATGGTTCTGATAATGGAGACAATGTTGAAGAAGAGTCTGATGATGGATCTGATGATAATGAAAGTGGAAATGAACATACAGATGTTGAAGCTGTTGATGTAGAGGTTGCTGAAGAGATAGAAGATGAAGGACCACCAAAAGCCCCCAAATCTGATGATGATGAAGAAGGTTCCGTACCTGTTACCAAAGAGGATGGGATGATTGTTTCTCCATAATCGAAGGTAAACATGCTTTTTATTGAAGAAGCCTATTTGGAAATCTTCCCAACTGTGTAGACTTAAATTGCAGAAAATCTTTTTAGTACTTGGCATGTCTGAAATGTGGAAGACATAACTTATCTCCTGCATAAAAATGCTTGAACTTTTCATCTGTATGCTGATTTGAAGCTCCCATGCATTGATGTTTTATGCCTTGCTTTGATAGATAATCAGCTAGATAATTACCTTCCCTGTATATGTGAATGTTGATGGTGTTTGTTTTTTATAAGTATTCTTGAATGTGTCTCCACCATACCTTCAAAAACCAAGGGATCCTCAAATCTCTGTTCAGCCACCCAAGAGCCAACTTAGAGTCTGTCTGCAGTTGTATGTTAGTGTATCCCATTAAAACACAAAGTGCAATACCATCAAGAATAGCTCTAGATTCTGCCAAGTTGTTTGTTCCAGGTCCATAAAAGGAGAAAAAATTAGAGATGTGAGACCCATCTCCTCTCCTGATGACACCTCCACCTGCTGCCAAACCATCTTTCCATGTTCCATCTGTGTTAAGGGCCACATAGTTGTCAGGTGGTCTTGTCCAGAACACAATGGTTGGAGCTTTAAAGGGAGGGGTTTTTGTGGCATATTCCAAGCTGGCTTGCAATGTGACCAAAACCTGTATCCAATCTCTTGGATGGATGAAAAGCATGACTGATCACCAATACCTGATCTTTAGGATAATATCCTTATAAGATTTCCCATTATAGCCTTCTTCAAACCTTCTACAACACCTTTATTTCCAAGTTTCCCATAGGATGAGCAAAGGAATTAGGGTACTACATAATTTTTTTAAAGAGCCAACCTTTCCTTCCTTGAACCATGAATCTAGAATGAAAAGCAGATTTTGGATACTAGGAATCTGAAAACCAAAAATTACAGAGAAGTGTTCCAAACCTTTAGGGAGATGTCACTATGAATGAAGAGGTGAGGAACTGTTTCCATTCTTGAGTGTAAGCAACATACACACTTTGAGACCATAGGAATTCTACAATTTGCCACAACTGAGTCAACTGGTATGCTCCATGCAAGAGTTTCTAACAAAAGAAACCAATCTTTTTTGGAACAAAATTGCTCCAGATTCTTCTATAAATCCTATTGCTTATAGTGAAGTTGCCATTGATTAGGAAAATGAAGCCAAATTTTGGAATCCTCTACCTTCCTGTCTCTGAGCAAATAAAAATCTTCCTTTAGTTCTTTCTTCAGTTCTTCATTGATATTTGGGATGTTAAAGTTGGATAATGCAACATCCTTTAGAGTTAGAGCTTTGTAATCCTTAGGGACTTCAAGATGTTCTAGTGTACCAGACCCCCTCCAATTCTCATAGAATATACTGAAATTTCCTTCACCAAATTCCCATTTGGATAGGGAAGTCGGCTCCCTAATACAAACCCAACTATCTTTCCAGGTCTTTGATGCTGTGGATAGTAAAGAGATAGACTGGAATGTTGTGCCTTTGAGCTACTTATCTCTCATAAAGGTAGACCACAAGAATCAGATGTAATGATGCCCCATGTTGCCTTCATTCTGAAGGATTTCAGAATTAAATGTAAGGATCTTAGACCAAGTCCTCCTGACTCAAAAGGCTTAGAAATAGTGCTCCAAGCCACCCATTTCTTATTCAGTTTCCCATTATGCATTCCCCATAAAAAAAGTGAAAAAAATACTTTCTAAAATCTTTTGTACCCTTTTTGGAATTGGATATGCTGAGAACATGTATACTGGCATACTTTGTAGAACATGTTTGAGGAGAATGAGCTTGCCCCCATTAGATAAAAGCTTTGATTTCCACCCTTCTATTTTCTTCTTGACTTTCTCAATGAGCTTTCCAAAGTATTCTGCCTTTGCTCTGCCATAGAATATAGGAACCCCTAAATACTCTATAAGTAAGGCCTTACTTGTGAAACCTGTAGAATGTTGTATGGCTAGAGTTCTACTGAGAGAAGCTTTAGAGGATGTAACAAAGGAGCTTTTTATGTTGTTTATCTTTTGACCATATCAACTACAATAGTCCTCTAGAAAGTTCATGCAACCTTCAAGAGAGCTCTTCCTGCCATTTAGAAAAATCAAAGTGTCATCAGCATATAATAAGTGGGCAATAGGTTTACAAGACCTTGGTATTGAGTAAAGACATATTCTTTCAATCTCAAAAGCTCTTTTAAGACCCCTGCTAAGAACCTCTGCTGCAATGATGAACAGGTAGGGTGACTGTGGATCACCTTGCCTGATACCTCTTGAAGACTGAAAGTGGCTTTTGTAGGTGCCTTGGAATAACACAGAGAAAGTGGATGATCTGACACAAGATAGGATTAAGTTGGCCACCTAAAAGGAAAAGCCAAACCTAATAAGCACCTGATGTAGAAAAGGCCATTCCACATTTCCACCCTATCAAAAGCCTTCTCCACGTCCAGCTTGAAAACAGTATTTCCTCCAATACATTTCCTGTAAATGAGTTGCATCATTTCCTGGGCAAGACAAATATTTTTAGTTATCAATCTTCCTTTCACAAAAGCTCCCTATTCTTTAGAGATGATTTTAGGAAGAATATATGTCATTCTCATGGTAATAAGCTTGGAGAGAATCTTGTAAACCACATTGCATAGACCGATAGGCCTGAAGTCAGCTAGGGTTTGAGGGGGGGTGTTTTCTTTGGAATCATACATATGAAATTAGCCTGAAAAGAAGCTGGCATTCTGACTCCATTTAGAAAAGCTTTGGCAACTTCAAGAAGATCATCTTTAACTATATCCCAACAGTGTTGATAAAAGCAATCAGTAAGTCCATCAGGCCCTGGTGCACTGAGAGGTGACATGCTAATGACAATTGCTTTTAATTCTTCCATAGTAGGTTCTTGTAGAAGACAAGCAAAGGTTCAATAACTTCTAAGATATGATCCTTGTATTCTCATTCCTCTTAAGTGAGCTAGTTTTGAAAAAATTCAACAGCTTTGGAGTGTATTTCTTCTAAGTCCTCACACCAATGATCAGGGTCTTCTGTCAGCAGTAATTTGTTTGTCTGGGATTGCCTTCTTGCTTTTATGGATGCATGAAATTATGTTGTGTTTCTCTCCCCCTCAATGATCCATTTGTCCCTAGATTTCTCCATCCAAAAATTTTCTTCTTAAGTAAGAGCTTGAATATATAGAGCTTGATGCTTCTTGAGATCAATGTGAAGAGATTCATCCCAAGATTTAATCAACTTATATTCTATTTCTGTGATTTTGTCTTCCAGAAACTTGATCCTCTACTGAATATTTCCAAAAACAAACATGTTCCACCATTTTAGCTTTGACCTGATATTTTTAATCTTGATCTCAAGAGAAAGAAAAGGTAAAGGTGAAAAGGCAGTGAGATTCCAGTTGCTCTTAATAAAATCCAGAAAACCATCATGTAGAGTCCACATCTTCTTGAATCTAAAGGGATGAGGGCCTTTGTAGATGGCAGAGGGTACCACAGACACTAGCAGAGGCAGATGATCAGAGTTTGCCCTAGGTAAATGGAGAACTTCCATGGGAGGGAAAGAACTTGTCCATGCTGTATTGACCAGAAATTTGTCCAGCCTAGCCCATTTTCTTCTTGAACCTTGCTGATTATTACACCAAGTATATTTCGTTCCTTTATAACCACAGTCAATCAAGCCTGCATTGTTGATGAAGTCATTGAAATCTTCCATAGACCTTAAGGAGATGTTGTCAGAACCTAGCCTTTCATCAAAGTTTGTTATAGTGTTAAAATCCCCTCCAACTATCCATGGGATTTGAGAGGAAGCTCCAAAGTTGCAGAGGTCCTGCCATAATGGTCTCCTCTCATTGTTTTGGCATTTAGCATAAACAAAGGAGGCCAAAAAAAAAAAGTTTGAGATGTAGGATGAGAGATATGCAAGTTACAAACTTGGTTAGATTCTGAAATTTTTTGAACATTGAAAGAATTATCCCAAAGAATCCATACCTTGCTAGAGCTTGCTTCATTTGAAGTGAAAGAGGAAAGATTAGTGATTCTAGAAAGTTTTGCTAATTTCCTTGCACTTATCATAGGTTCCAAGAGCACCGGGAAATGAGGTTGATGAGATTTGACTAGGTTCTGCAGCCTCCTCCTTGTAGGGTCATTGCCCACTCCTCTAAGGTTCCAAACTAGCAATTTTGGATACATCTAAAACCTTTTTTTGATGAGGACTTATTCTCTTGGGATTTAGACCTTGTGATCATGGACATAGGTGGAATAGGTTTCTTCTTTCTTGTAATTTCTGTGTCTGAGCCATAGGAGATTATGGCTTGTTCTCCAATATCTTCATCTTCCTCTTCCTCTTCATCAGAATCAGCCCCATCATAGTTAAAAAACTTAGAGTCTGTCCATGTTAGCAACTTGGCACTAGGGGAGGCTTGGGCAATGGCTACCACCATATCAGGACTATCCCGACTATGTTGATGACTAGATCCTGCAGACATACTCTCCTTATGGCAACCATGACCTTCATGAGCTTCAACTCTAGCAACTATCTCAAGGACAGTTGTATGATCTTCCATTTCCACATTTGCATTTGATATGACTGGAGACTTTGAGACCCTTACTTCATGGTTGAGATCTTCATGCATTTGAGTTGCAGGAAATTCTTTTCCAGCCAACCCTGAAAGGCTCTCTGTGGTTGTGGCCTCTGTGTAAGTTTCTGCAATTGCTTCAATAGAGGTTGGTTGTCCAAAAGTTGGGCTAGATGCCATAGGAGAAGGAGTCTGAACCACTACTTCATTTTCTGCTGGGGGTGATTGATTTTCCTTATCTCCAGGTACAACAGGAGGGTCTTGAGGATCCCTAGATTCTTCTTCAGTGGCCAAAATCTCAAAAAGATTTTGAGGCCTTTTGAGATTGAAAAAGGGAAGTATTTTCTTTGTTAATGATAGATGTTGCAGTTGGTTGTATGTTTTCTGTGTTCATGGAGCCACTAGGCTCTCCAACTTCAATAATTCTACCAGTGGGTCTGTAGACTCCTTTTTTCTTCTGTTGCCTCCATGGATTCACCTGTGCTTGAGTACTGTTGATAGGTTGGTTGTTCTTTTGTGTCTCAAGATTAGGGTTTGCCATGCCATTTTGTCTCCTATGTCTGCAGTTTTCCCATGAGTGTCCAATCTTAGCACAAGATGAACAATATAGGAAATTTGGGTATGTAATCTGCTGCCAGAATCCTGAGAAATTTGCTCCCTCAATCCAAATGGAATATGGCATTTCTTCCTGCAGGTTCATTTCGACACAGAACTGGTATAACAGATGGTACTTTTATCAATTGATAAAAAGGTACCTAGATAATTTCCAAAGGATTTCAGGAGAGCAGGATGATGGAAATCAAAAGGAAGTTCAAGAAACTCCACCCAAACTGGTGCAGAAATGGGATCTTTTTTAAAACTGAATCCTGTATGCCACCTAAAAACCTTGAATTTTATGCCCATGCAGTCACAAATAGGTCTTGATAAGGCCTTCGTAACTTCAAATCCTGACTCAAATCTAACCAGTTCATGTCGAGGATCTAAAAAACCCATTGTGAAATCCCTACCACATTCCAGTCCCTGGTGATGCTCCCTCTCAGATGCACTAGATTTGGACGTTCATAAGAGAACTTTAAAATAATTGAAAAAGAAGATACAAGGTTTTGACCTCTCTCAATATCTTGTTTGCTAAATGAAATTGCCAGTTTCCCATCTTTTTTGTAGGTTCGATAGGTTGTATGGGTGTAGTCAAGAGGTTTTGGAGTAAGACTTTTGAAAAGAGATGAGAAAGAAGGAGTAGTAGAAGATCCATTCAAGGCTCATTCTTTCCTTGATGGATCCAAAGGTGTTGTCATGGAGAAAAAAAACAACTGTTAGCTCAGTTGGTTTGTTACCCCTCTCAAACACTCCCACGAGTGAGAGGTTGTGAGTTCAATTCCCTTCAAGAGCGTTTGGGGGAATTTCTCATGTAATTCTTAGGTGGGTCAAAGCCTTCGGGCCTGGTTCATGTTTAGGGGGCCCATGCCTCCCACGGTGGTAGATTAGCCTTCGGGCCTTGTTCGATTAGGCCTTCGGGCTCAGATTTATGGAACTCAGAATGACATGGCGGCTTAGGTGGACCAGCAAGCGAAAGCAAGTCTTCATAGAGTGCTACTCTGGTGATGTGGAGGCGGTTGGGTACTTAAGTAGTCATGACAATTTAAGGTGTAACCCCTTCGGGGCTTGTGATGTAGCCTTCGGGCATTGAGATTTAATAATAAAGAAAAAAAAAAGTGTTGTCATGGAGAAAAAGGTTAAAAACGTGAAAACCCTAAA
>JABWDY010029939.1:0-16003 GCA_013358455.1 Thalictrum thalictroides | reverse complement strand
CTGACCCTTTATTACAGAAATGCCCCTTAAGGTCAGTCGACTGACCTTGTCCAGCTAGGTGTCCCTTAAAGGGTCAGTCGACTGACCCTATGTATATCCTGTTTTCTCATTTCTTCAGTCGACTCCAGCACAGTTCAGCTACCTGCTTGACCTGCCTGCTTCACCTGCCTGCTTGACTTCCCGTTGAGCTCGGTTGCCGCCGTTTACATCCGTTCTTGATGTCTTCAGCTCCGTAGGCCTCTGGACACTTGAACACCAAGACCTAGACCTAGTACAAGGACTCATACAACTTATATAACATGTGAAAAGTCCATAAAGCCCTTGGCAGTCACAGTTCACAAGATATGACATTTACAATATTTATTTCCCTTTGTGATTCTAACAACTAACCCATCCTAGTATTAGTGTAGAGGCAAGTATCGGGGTATCAAATCCACTCTTTCCAAGAATTGGGTACTTGGCTACAAACAAGAAACAACGATGAAGGATGACGTCGTTTATGAAGGGATTGATGATTGTAGAGATTCGATTGATTGAGAGTATATATGATTGAAGTAAAGAAGGTGCAATTAAGGTAAAGCAAGCAAGATAAAATAAAGATTGTGAATATGGAGAGAAAAACGGGGTATTACTTCGTTTCATAGATAAGTTTCCAAATTAACTACTCATGCTTTGTTTCCCATGCATCCAACTATAAACTCATAGACAAGCAATAATTGGTGATGAGTTCCCTTGCTCTCGACCCAGGAACTCGACCTCAAGAAGTATTCAAGACCCAGTACCTCTCATCTCGAGTCCGTCATGCAAGTAGTGAATTACTTCTCTTTATACCAGTTGTTAACTACCTTCTCTCTCTCGATGCCAAGATATGTTAAGGGTGAGGCTCGAAAGTCTCCACAATCATGGTGATTGTGGTGATGATTGTGATAGTTGTAAAAGTAAAAGACATAATTAAAAGACAAGTATGTAAAGACAAAATATTTAATTGCATGAAAAGTAAAGATACGATAAAAATATGAAGAACTTGAACTTGAAATGTAAATAGACTTGTATTAAAATAAATGGAACTTTTTTTTCAACATAAAATAATATAAAACCCTAATGATACTTCAATTTAAGATTAAAACATGATGAATTTCGTGGCTCTCCTCTCCTTATATAGGGAGGAGTCCTTCTAACCCTAGAACTCCTTTAAAATTACTAGAAAAGAGTTTGTATTTGGTAAGATAACTTGTAGGAAGCTTCTGGAGCTGAAATTTGGTGTAGATCTCAAACAAACAACGTGGAAGACTCCGTCAAAATCTTAGGTCCAAATTCCTTTTAGAAACATGACTTCCAAGAATCCCAAGAGGCCCAAAAAACTATCTTTAGAAACTGGGTCTGGCCGATTTTGAAGATTCTTTTTGTCCTGATTCCATCTCTGTTTTCTGTGATCTATCGTGACAGTCTTGAAGTGGGAAGTGAGAGCTTTCCAATGCCTATTTGAGCTTCAAACTCCGAGCTCTCTAAACCCTTCGTTTAATTGCGTCAAGTTGGCTACTTGAAACTGCCTTTTTATCGTATTTTGCTTCGTTTTATCTTTTCCGGGCGAAATGCACCTACAAACACGTAATTCTAACAATACCAAGCATATCATATTACTTTATATCATAACTTGAGACAAATATACATGAGTTAAGGGGATATATTTACACTTTTGAGCGCTTATCATGTGTCTACTTTTCCAAAAGATAATTCTACTTCTTAAAACAAATAAAAAAAAAAAATAATAAGTAAGAAGATATATACCTAAAGTCCCTCATCCACATAGACTTTAGGTCTCGATAAAGAAGAACAATTTAATGAGATAAAAGAAATTTTCAAAATATACACATTAATATACCTTTTTTCACCGCCCTTAGATATATGCCTCAACACGCAAAGTACTTAAAAGAATTAAGCACCGTTAAAAGTTGAACTAATATTCCTAAAGAAGCGTTTTTTACCGAGCAATTGTCTTCATTTATCGAACAAAATGGAATAGTAAAATACAAAGATCCGGGAAGACCAACGATAACTTGCACACTAGGTGATGGATTTCAAAGTACCACACTCTTAGATTTGGGAGCTAGTGTGAACTTATTCCCTTATTACTTGTACCAAAAGCTTGGGTTAAAAGAAATAAAACCGACTAGGATTTCACTTCTATTAGCCGATCGTAGCATTAAATACCCACGGGGAGTCATGGAAGATGTTTTGGTTAAGGTTGAAGATTTCTACTATCCCGTTGATTTTGTAATCTTAGATACTCAACACTCTATCGATGTTTCTACACCAATTATATTAGGTAGACCTTTCCTAGCCACGGCTAATGCCTTAAATTGTAGAAACGGATCTATGCTCTTAACTTTTGGAAACCTAATAGGATAGAAGTAAATATTTTTAAGATGATACAACAACCTCTAGATACATTCAGAAGAAGTTTACAACATACAAGATAATAATTGGGAATCTATCGACGAGGATGAGCTTCAAACATTTAATGAATATTCGGAAGTTATTCAACTTAATAATAATGTTGAAAACATATCTTACTTCTAAAATAAAGAAGTTAACAATTCTCTAGAAATTTGTGAAGTAGAAACCGAGCCACCAAGTCTAGAACTTAAACCCTTACCTTCGGAACTTAAATATATACACTTAGACAAAAAGGGTAAATATCCGATTATAATATCACCCGAGCAAGAGAGTAAATAAATTAATGTTATTCAAAAACATCGCTCGACAATTGGGTGGTCCCTAGATGACATTAAAGGTATTGACCCCGAGGTTTACTCTCATCATATATACTTAGAAGATAACGCTAAAACTTTAAGAGAACCTCAAAGACGTCTAAATCCCATAATGCAAGATGTGGTAAGGAGTGAAATTCTTAAGTTGCTTGACGCCGGAATAATCTATCCTATCTCCGATAGTAAATGGGTTAGTCCAATACATGTGGTTCCTAAAAAAGTCAATTTCACCGTTTTCAAAGATGAAGTAAAAAAATTAATCACAACAACAGCACCAACTAGATGGAAAGTGTGTACCGACTATAGGCGTCTAAATCTTGTCACTAGAAAGGATCACTTTCCTTTACCTTTTATGGATAAAATGTTAGAAAGACTGGCCGGACATTCTTTTTAATGTTTTTAAGATGGTTATTCGGGTTATAATCAAACTCCTATAGCTCCCGTAGACCAAGAAAAAACAACTTTCACTTGCCCTTTTGGAACATTTGCGTAAAGAGAATGCCTTTTGGATTACGTAATGCACCCGCGACTTTTCAAAGGTGTATGTTACATATCTTTAGTGACGTGGTCGAAAGATTCATGGAAGTGTTTATGGATGATTTTTCTATTTATGGAGAGTCATTTGACCAATGTCTATCTAATCTTGAAAAAGTTTTCATTCGATGTGAAGAAAAAAATTTATTTTTAAATAGGGAAAAATGTCATTTTATGGTTACAAAAGGAATAGTCCTAGGACATGTTATCACACCTAAAGGAATTGAAGTTGATAAAGCTAAGTTATCCGTTATATCCTCCCTTCCAATTCCTAAAACTATTAGAGACATTAGAGCTTTTCTTGGTCATGCCGATTTTTATCATAGGTTTACTAAGGATTTCTCCAAAATAGCCCGCCCGCTCACTAATCTCTTAACGAAAGATACACCTTTTGAATTCAATGAGGAATGTGAATCATCATTTAACCAACTAAAAACCTCTTTGACCTCCGCTCCCATTATCCAACCTTTAGGGAAAAGGAAAAACAATGTGCCAAGTGTAATTTATTATGCTAGAAAGACGTTAAATGATGCTCAACGTAATTATACAACAACCGAGAAAGAAATGTTAGCCGTTGTTTTTGCCTTAGAAAAATTTAGACAATTTCTAATAGGTTCCCTAACAACTATATTCACGGAACATGCTGATATTCCTTACACAATGGTGTCCAATATACTAGAGGGGGGGTGAATAGACTATTTAAAAACTATCCGGTAAAGACACCCCCAAGTGACAACACAAAGGCAAACTGTCACTTACTCAGAGTAAACTGACACTAATTGATATACTTAGAAAAAACTAAGTGTGGAATAAGAGATTACACTAAGCAAATCTATCAAGTCACAACAAACTAACAAGCAAGATAACAATATAAGGAAATGTAAAGATGTATGGACGATCTAAGAATGTAGTAAAGATTCAATCCCAACTAACTAGCTCTAGTCCTTGGGTTATTGTCTTTATGAATATGGGTTTGTATAAACCACAATCCTAAGACTAATAAACACCAATACTTTTACAAGTAGCCTAGAACTTCTCGAGGTGGGTAGAGAAAGAGGCACTCCCACCTTCCGGTTCAAGGACTACTAACTAGAGATGGAAGTTGAAGATATCAATCTATAACTACAACTACCAAGCATATAGAAATAAAGTAAAAGCAAAAATGCAAACCCACAACACAAGGATGTATAGTTGTTCGGCCCAAGATGGCCTACGTCCACTCTTCAAGTCGCTTCTTGCTATTAAGATAAATCCAAAGTCTCAGAACACGTCCAACCAACTCTGCACAACTCCTATTTGTGTTGATTTAATCTAACTTGAAAGTTGTAGAGATTTTCCCTAAATCTCTAACCTAGAATCCACTAGGGTTTTGAAGAAGCTTGTCACAAAGCTCCTCACCTTGAACTCCTTCTCAAGGGTTTCACCTTTCTTGTCTTCAACAAGAACTCAACACATCAAAGGAATCACCTTTGGTAGAAAGGGGATTTTCTCTCTTGAATATCTCTCACAAAGAGAATGGTAGGGAAAGAAGATAAAGCACTCAAATGGGTTTATATTAAATACCCATGAACAAACATTCACTCAACCTCACTTGGATTGGAAGAATTGGAAGAGTTGAATGGAAGGAAGATGATGATTTCTATCTTGTAGCTTATCTAACAAAGATAGGTTTTTGGCTCTTGAAAGCTCTTGATGAAATGAACAAAATCCTTCGAGAAATCCTCTTGTAATGTTGCTTTTATAGTCAAAACCCTGAAAGAGTCGTTGGTCAAAGTCATATGACCAATTAGGGTTTTGACCGAGTAAACCGGGAGTGAGTTGGATCAAACCGGGCTGAAATCCAGCATTTCCCGCAAGGGAGTCGACTCCAGGCTTAATTACATATGTGCCATTGAAGAGGAGTCGACTGCAGGCTTACAGATCACAGTTCAAAGGGGGGGTCGACTCCAGTGAAAAGATTGACCTGCCTGCTTGTCAGCTGCCAGCTTGTCAAAGGAGGAGTCGACTCCAAGTTTAAAAGCTTATTCCCACATATAACATGAGTCGACTCAAGGTTTAATCAGCTGCCTGCTTCACCTGCTAGCTTGACCTGTCTGCTTGACTCCAGTTGTGCTAGGTTGCCGCCGATTACGTCCATTCTTGATGTCTTCAGCATTGAGGCCTTCCGGACCCTTGTACACCAAGACCTAGACCTAATACAAGGACTCATAATATACTATAACATGTGAAAAGACCGTTTTGCCCTTGTTTGTCACAATTCACAAGATATAACATTTACAATCTCCCCCTTTGGGAACTTGTGACAAAACCAACATATGAATATAAATCATAACACATGTTCATAGAATTACAAAACAACATATGAGTCCCTTGTAGGCAACAGCTCCCCCTTAACCTTTGCTCCCCCTTAGTATGTGCCCGTAGATATAATCTTGACAAAGTCACTAACATACTAGGGTTAAGGTTAGCAACATAAACCTATATATAATCAAGAAACATCAAGAATTAAAAACATCACTCATATGACATATCAACATGAAGCTCATCATACCATGTATGCACAAACATATGTAAAAACATAAAGCATACACAACCATCAACCTCTATATTCATAGATCTCTTCTCCCCTTTTTTGTCAAAAGTTGACAAACGGTCCCTGCTCAAACATAGAAAAGATCCCAAGTGATGTCCAACTATGAACATACACTGAGAACATGCTGCAAGGAGAGTTAGAATAACCATATAGATATCCAATTGAAAACACCAATTAATAAAGATATAAGGTATCAGGGTTAGCCAACAGAGATACATGATAACATGCTACGCACACACAACATGTTATATATATAAAAAGCAGGTGTGAAGCATGAACTGATGTGTACTACATATAAATATACCAGGGTATCATCAAAAGATATAAAGAACATAAACCCTGAAAACATGTATATATGCACCATCCATAGCAAGGATAGAAGATATAAACATGTATAAGCTACCATCTCATACTAAGGAGAGAAAAACTGATACCAACTGATATATAAAAATAAAAACAGTTTTTCAAGAACACATAAAAAAATAAAAAGAACCATAACATGTCTAGAGATTTTCAACAAAAACTGACAGTTAAGAAAAAAAAAATCCAATCAAGAACAAAAGAAAATAAAAACAGCCTACACCTCGACAAAACTGACTAGGACTACTAGACGACCTCCACAGGGGGACCTAATTAAGATTTGGTCGTTCATCATTGATCCTTGTGTGTACACTATCAAACTCTACTCAGGCACCCGAGCCACCTGCACCAGGATGTCCACCATCATAAACATGTGCACCAGGTTACCTCTGATCCTCCTCATCTGCTGCTCTCCTCCAGGTAGGCATCTGATGTAGCCTCAGATCTCTCACATACTCACTGGTGTCCTGAATCTGGCGACCATGTGCTGCAAGAGTAGTCTGCAAGTCCTGGATGCTAAAAGACTGCATGTGTACCACTTCTTCCATCCTGCCCAGATAGTCTAACACTCTGTCCTCAAAGTCTGGCTCTCCTGGCCCCTCAGGTATCTTCATTGCCCTCCAAGTCTTCCTGCTGAGTGGCTCCAGAGCACTCACCCCGGCAGTAGACTCTCTCAGAATACCCTCAGGAGCCAACTTCTTAATCAGAGCTCCATATGGCAGTGCATTGCAGACAGGACCATCAAATGCATTTGCCATCCTATACCAGATAATCAAAGCAATATCTAACTTCTCACCCAAAGCTGTTCTTCAAAGCCAAAAAGTCTCATCCCTCTGAATCTCTGCTAGGTGCCAGTCTTACAATACACTGTGCTCAGCATAATCCTGTGAAGAACTCTCCACCAGGCATTCATCTTTGTAGTAGACACTCCCGCAGAGAAAGGGAACATCCTGCCCCACAGAAGTAGCATTCCCTCGTGCATCAAGTCTGCATCCATGCCCGGTGTCAGGCACAAGGGGTGAGCAACCCTAAACTCAGGAATGGGCCTCTCAAAACTAAACCTCTCAGCTAGAAAGTCTGGTGTGATCACAAAGGTAGACCTATAGAGATAGGTCTTGAAAGAAGGTGGATCAAATAAAAGCTCAGAGATGTTTGAATAGAAGTACTGAGAAGTAAGCTTATGAGCTTTGTTCTCGAAGCCATGGAAAGCAGATAGACCAGAAGAGAAAAGTATGTGCTCTAGGTCATATGGCTCGAGATCTTCTACGACAACAACCCTCTCTATGGAGATAGGACTGCGAGAGAACTTCCTTGTAAAGAGATCCCTACAGGCAGAGCTAGGATGAAGCAAAACAGGGGCTCCACCATAGGACTGTGTAGGTAGAGAAGCAACTGACTCAGGAAGTGCAGAAGAGGAAGAAGGACCATAGCCTCTGGCTCTCGTAGGTGCCATGAAAGAAGAAAAGAAGAAACTAAGATAAAACTTTAAGAATCACTGAGAAACAAACGCTTGAAAGATTCAGATCTGAAAGAAAGTGAGCTTAGAAACACAGATTTGAAGAAAAACAGTGAAAAACGATGAAAACAAGGAGTAGATCTGAAAAAGATGGAGTTGAAAAGCTTGTAAAAGTCTTTAATGGAGGTTTAATGGAGTTAGAAACGAATTTGGGTATGAAAAGAATAAAGAAATATGTTTTAAATAAACCGAAATTTGAACTGGGTCGGGTTTGATCCATTTTTCTTATAAAAGAAGTCGACTCCAGTTAAAAACTGATTTTCCAATATATGAGGAGTCGACTATAGGCAAACATCTGATTTTCTAACAAAAGGGGAGTCGACTCCAGGCAAACATCTGATTTTCTATCATAAGGGGAGTCGACTCTAGGCCTGGCATACCCTGTTTTTCCGATTTTCTTCGATTTTTCCGAAAAATTTCCTTAACACATCCAAACAGTTTCCAACCACAATCAAAATAAATACCAGTGCATCATTGTCTTCTCGGTTTAGCACGAATCATCAACTGTTTCTCAATTCCATCAAGTTTTTTTATCACATGTGCTAGAATTTGCATTAAGTGCCGATCAAGAAAACTCTTAGTCACGTATAACTCAAATCCATTAAATGGATGCATCTTTCATGCTTGATAGTTAACACACATTGGATCTCAGTTTTGGGTCATCTAGAACACAACCAATGCATGCAACAAGATATATCAACATAAAAGACATACATGCATGGCATGGAAAACGCATGCAACAAGATATAACATGAAACGTATAAACCTGCGAAGACAAACACATAACCACAAGATAACAATGAAGGAACTCAAGAACAACATTGATCTCATAAATTCAAAGAACACATTAAGTGTTCCCATCACATAGGAATGTCATGATCTCCAATCATGCCCCGAATGCGCCGACCACCAAGAAACTTGTGGTCTCCACTCGCATCAAAGACATGCCGACCACTTCCATTGATGTTCACTCACACTTATCATGCTTTTGAAGAAATGGATCAATGCATTCACAGAAGCATAAACAAAATAAACCTTACTTAAGACAAGATCATGATAGGAATGCATTACCAACTCGGGAAACCTTTTCATATCATGAAGTGACAGGCTTAAGAGATTAACTATCAGCACATCTTCTTCCTGTTACCTGAAACACTTAGGATATGAATGTGAAGCGTTGTATACATTGATATATAAGAAATACAGTAAGTAGACTTATATAAACATTGGCATTGCACTTATCAACCAGAGTGACAAGCTGCCTACGTACCCCAAAACACAAAGATATAACAAAGGGGTACAGGGGATCAAACGCCTCGTAGTTCGGTGAAGGGGTCCATTTGGCACATAAGTACTAATGAACCCAAAAAGGTACACCTAGCTAGGTGCTGGACGGGATGCTAAGGTGCCTCCATGTATAAGACTTAGGCACAGATCTAATATAGCAATGTGAAGGCTCTCATCTAACATGTTACTTAGTAAATCGTCAGAGATACCTGTAACCTTAGCAACCGACTGAGGCTCCTTGATATGATGATGGTACATGCGGTTTCCAGGACAAGATCTGAAAGAACAGCTTCTAGAACCAATCCCTTGGTGAGAGGCTTTCATAGATACTTGTGCCTTTAGATGATCTTTCTCTTTCTTGAATCTAATCAGCTCCCCAGTAAGAACATCAATTATGAGATAGGTTTCTTCCCTATCTTCTGTGGTTTTGGCAAGTTCATCAGTGAGAAGCTTGTGCTTTGAATCAAGATGTGAGATGACCTCCTTGAGATCATGAATGATTCTCTCCGTCTCTTCAATAGACGTACCCTTGTACGGATCATCACTATCAAATTCACTATCCTCAGCATAGTAATCACTCTCTGAAGGTTCAGAACACACTTCCTTGCGTTTGAAAGAAGTTCTAGCCATGAGTGTTAGGCAAGTAGTGGTGTCCTTGTCATTTGTGCCGAGAGAAGTGACATGACACTTAGAATGTTCAGGAAGAGTTGTGATAGTTGAGCTAGATGAGGTGCTCAACTTCTTTGCTCGCCATACTTTAGTGATTTTCCCTGCAGAAGACTTGTTGACTAGAAGCTCAAGATTTGTCTTCTTAGTCTTAAGAGAGGCTACCCTGCTACTTTTCTTATCAGCTCGTCTTTTCCTGCAGAATCTCTGAATATGTCCTGGGAGACCACAATAATAACAACTCTTAGTATTGTGATAAACAAACAACCCTTGTCCTGCTACAGAAGTCTTTGTCTCTCTAGAAGCCCTGTAACCTCATCCGGTCTGGAGGTGTTACTAGGACACACTGTAGATATGGGCCCAGTTCCTCCACAAGTATAACATTTCTTATCATCAGACCCATGACTTTTTCTTCTGTCAAATTTAGGAGTACTCTTGTCTGTTGTGTTGTAAGAAGAAGACTGGTTTCTGATGAAGTTCCTGGTCTTCTTGTATAATCTCCCTAACCTCTTGACCATAAGAGCCATGTCTTCACTTTGTTAATTTGAGGTGGAGGATGTAAAAGCAATGGATTTCTCAGGACCAAATTTATCTTCCTTGCTGGTTCTAGGGGCAATTATCATTTCAAAAGTTTGTATTGACCCCACCAGTTCTTTCAAGTCAAGCTTTCCTACATCCTTAGATTCTTCAATGGCAGTCACTTTAGGATCAAATTTGGCAGAAAGAGACCGAAGAATTTTTCTCACTATAACGGAATCATCCACTTGTTGACCAAGACCCCACATGGAGTTTGTGCAATCTTGTAACCTGAGCCAGAAGTCGCCAAAACTCTCAGAATCCTCCATCTTTATCCTCTCAAACTCACTTGTCAGCATTTTGAGTTTAGAATCCTTCACTTGAGTAGTTCCATCGTGAGAGAGCTCCAGGATGTCCCAAGCTTCCTTAGCTGTTTCACAGGTCATAATGGATTTGAATTCTTCAGGTGAGATGCTATAGTTAATGCCATTCAATGCTTTGGCATTTGCATGACATCTGGCTTTATCAGCAGGTGACCAAGTGTCGATAGGTGCCAGTGAGGTGACCGTCTCGCCACCAACAACAGAAGTGAATGTGGGTCCTGCAAAACCACGTTCTACCACATGCCAACACAAGAGATCAAGTGATTTCAAGAACATTTTCATCCTAGCTTTCCAAAAAGTATAATTTTTACCATCAAACAAAGGAGGTTTGTTTACAACACTTCCCTCAGTGGACATCATCGTGTATGGATCTTTTTGTCAGGTTTTGAAACCTTGATTGAGCAACTCGGCTTTGATACCAATTGATATTCCCTACACAATGGTGTCCAATATACTAGAGGGGGGTGAATAGACTATTTAAAAATTATCCGGTAAAGACGCCCCCAAGTGACAACACAAAGGCAAACTATCACTTACTCAGAGTAAACTGACACTAACGGATATGCTTAGAAAAAACTAAGTGCGGAATAAAAGATTACACTAAGCAAATCTATCAAGTCACAACCAACTAACAAGCAAGATAACAATATAAGGAAATGTAAAGATATATGGACGATCTAAGAATGTTGTAAAGATTCAATCCCAACTAACTAGCTCTAGTCCTTGGGTTATTGTCTTTATGAATATGGGTTTGTATAAATCACAATCCTAAGACTAATAAACACCAATACTTTTACAAGTAGCCTAGAACTTCTCGAGGTGGGTAGAGAAAGAGGAACTCCCTTCCGGTTCAAGGACTACTAACTAGAGATGGAAGTTGAAGATATCAATCTATAACTACAACTACCAAGCATATAGAAATAAAGTAAAAGCAAGAATGCAAACCCACAACACAAGGATGTATAGTGGTTTGGCCCAAGATGGCCTACGTCCACTCTTCAAGTCGCTTCTTGCTATTAAGATAAATCCAAAGTCTCGGAACACGTCCAACCAACTCAACACAACTCCCATTTGTGATGATTTACTCTAACTTGAAAGTTGTAGAGATTTTCCCTAAATCTCTAACCTAGAATCCACTAGGATTTTGAAGAAGTTTGACACAAAGATCCTCACCTTGAACTCCTTCTCAAGGGTTTTGATATTCTTTACACAATGGTGTCCAATATACTAGAGGGGGGGTGAATAGGGTATTTAAAAAATATGCTAACAAAGTTCACCCCCAAGTGCCAACACAAGGTAAACAGTCACTAACTCAGAGCAACCTAACACTAACAGATATGCTTAGTAAAACAAGATGCGGAATTAAAGATTATACTAAGCAAGATATTAACAAGCTATAAAACCAACAAGCATTAAACAAGAGATGTAAAGCTATGGAGTTAGTTTTTAATCTCTACACAAAGTATCAACTCAACCTCCTAGTCGTTAGACACTTGTTAAACTTTTTTAATCTCTACACAAAGTATCAACTCAACCTCCTAGTCGTTAGACACTTGTTCAACTAGATTAAGATGATTGGATCAACCTTAATCAATGAACTAAGTAATACAACTCTAGTTCTAGATTTGTTGTGGAGTTGAGGGGGTGAGTAGAGAAAGAGGCACTCTCACCCTTTCCTCGACCACAATACAAATCAACTAGAAGATTGGTTTGATGAGAGGTAGAGATTTCCAACAAGTTTAACTACAAAGCAATAAAGAAACTTAAGCAAAGAGAGCAAACCCCACAAGACAAGATTATAGTGGTTCGGCCAATGAAGCCTACATCCACACTTCAAGTACTCCCTTGTATTAAGAATCCCAAAGCTAAGGTGAACCTCCTCTAGCTTTACACCACTCCCATTAGTGTTGGATTACAACTTGAAAGAAATGAAGACAAGTCCCTTAGTCTTCAACCAAGATTCCACCTGTTGCATTTGTAGTAGGGTGTAGTCTCAATTACCCTAACCTAGATCTACAATCTATGGTTTTCCACCAAACTTGTTGTAGAACAATTTGGGTTTTTCTCTCTCTTGAAGAACTCACTTGATGAGTAGATAGAGAAGAAGATAGAAGCACTCTAGGGTTTATAAGGATACCCTCTTACAAACACTCACTCTCTCTTGAATGGATTGAAAAGATATGAAGAGTTGAGTAGAAGGAAGATGATGATTTCTCTCTACAATGAGCTTTCACAAAGATAAGTTAATGGCCTCTTGAAAAGCTCTTGATGAAATCTCAAAATCCTTAGAGAAAATTCTCTTAAGATGTTGCTTTTATAGTTAAAACCTTAATTGAGTCGTTTGTCAAAGTCATAGGACCAACTAGGGTTTTGACCGAGTGAACCGGGAGTGAGTCGGAGCAAACCGGGTGAAATTTCAGCAATTCCCGCAAGTCAGTCGACTGATGCCTTAAATCACAAAACTGCCACTGGAGCTTGTAGGTCAGTCGACTGACCTTTTAGCACTACTGGACCCACAAAGGGTCAGTCGACCGACCTTATGTCATCTGCATTCCTTCAATGTCAGTCGACTCCTCCTTTATCCGGCTGCCTGCTTGACCTGCCTGCTTCACCCGCCTGCTTGACCTGCCTGCTTCACCCGCCTGTTTGACTTCCCGTTGAGCTCGGTTGCCGCCGTTCACGTCCATTCTTGATGTCTTCAGCTCCACAGGCCTCCAGGTACTTGAACACCAAGACCTAGACCTAATACAAGGACTCATATAACATATAGTATAACATATAACATTTATGCCCTTGGCTGTCACAATTCACAAGATATAACATTTACAATCTCCCCCTTTGGGAACTTGTGACAAAAACCATAATATGAATATAAAATACATTACACATGTTTATAGAATTATAAAAACAGCATATGAGTCTCTTGTAGGCAACAACTCCCCCTTAACCTTTGCTCCCCCTTAGTATGTGCCTGTAGATAAGATCTTGAAAGACACTAGCATACTAGGGTTAAGGTTAGCAACATACACATATATATATAGAGCCATCAAGAATAAAAAACCATCATATATGAGATATCAACATGAAGCACTTCATACCATGTATGCACAAACATATGTAAAAACATAAGCATACACATAATCATACATCAACCTCTATATTCATATATCTCTTCTCCCCTTTTTTTGTCAAAAGTTGACAAAGGGTCCCTGCTCAAATATAAAAAGATCCCAAGTGATGTCCAACTGAACAAACACTGAGAACATGCTGCAAGGAGAGTTAGCATAACCACACAGAAAACCAAATGATAAAACACCAATTGATAAAGGAAAGGGGTATCACGGTTAGCCAACAGAGATACATGGCAACATAATAAGCACACACAACAAGATATGTATAAAAGAGACAGGTGTGTGAGCATGAACTGATGTGAACCACATATAAACATAACAGGGTATCATCAAGAGATATAAAGACCATACACCCTTAAAGACATGTATATATGCATCATCTATACCAAGATATAAGATAAATAAACATGTAGAGCCACATATCATACTATGTAAGAAAAACTGATACCAACTGATATATATATAAAAAGAAGCAGTTTTTCAAGGATCACATCAACAGAAACATAACATGTCAAAAGATATGCAACTAACACAACTGACAGTTATGAAAACCAAACAACTATACCAAAAACATAAAAACCTAATCCTCTACAAAAAGGACAAGGACTCCTAGACGACCTCCATAGGGGGACCTAATTAGGATTAGGTCGGTCAACATTGATCCTTGTGTGTAACTCTCTAGCAGTACTCAAACACCCGAGCCACCTGCACCAGGATGTCCTCCATCATAGATTTGTGCTCCTGGGTACCTCTGCTCATCCTGCTCGGCTACTCTCCTCCTAACTGACATATGATGTCGTCTCAAGTCTCTCACATACTCACTGGTGTCCTGAATCTGACGACCATGTGATGCAAGCATAGACTGCATGTCCTGAATGGATAGAGTCTGCATGTGGACCACCTTTTCCATCCTGCCGAGGTAGTCGAGAACCCGATCCTCAAAGTCTGGCTCTCCTGGTCCTTCTGGAATCTTCATCGCCCGCCAGGTCTTCGTACTCAGAGGCTCTAGTGCACTAACCCAAGCTGTTGACTCTGTCAAGATACACCCATGTACCAGCACCTTGATCAATGCTCCATATGGCAATGCATTGTTGACAGAGCCGTCAAATGCATTAGCCATCCTATACCAGATAATAAGAGAAATATCCAGCCTCTCACCTAGAGCAGCTCTCCACAACCAGAAAGCCTCATCCTTTTGAACTTTTGCTAAGGTGCCAGTTGATAAGTGCTCAAAAGTGTAAATTTATCCCCTTAACTCATGTATATTTGTCTCAAGTTATGGTATAAAGTGATATGATATGCTTGGTGTTGTTAGAATTACGTGTTTGTAGGTGTATTTCGCCCGGAAAAGCTAAAAGGAAACAAAATACGTTAGAAAGGCAGTTTCGACTAGCCAACTTGACACAATTAAACGAAAGGTTTAGAGAGCTCGGATTTCGAAGAACAAATAGGCATTGGAAAGCTCTAACTTGCTACTTGAAGACTGTCAAGATATATCGCAGAAAACAGAGATGGAATCAGGATTAAAAGACTCATCAAAACCGGCCAGACCTAGTTTCTGAAGGCAGTTTTTGGCCCCATTGGGCTTCTTGGAATTCGTATTTCTAGAAGGAATTTGGACCCAACATTTTGACTGAGTCTTCCACGTGATTTAACCTAACTCTCCACCAAATTTTAGGTCTAGAAGCTTCCTACAAGTTATCTAACAAAATACAAACTCCTTTGTAGCAATTTTCAAGGAGTTCTAGGGTTAGAAGGACTCCTCCCTATATAAGGAGAGGAGAGCCACGATATTCATTATGCTTTGATCTTAAATTGAAGTATCATTAGGGTTTTATATTATTTCATGTTGAAGGACAAGTTCCATTTATTTTAATACAAGTCTATTTACTTTTCAAGTTCAAGTTCTTCATATTTTGATCATATCTTTACTTTTTCATGCAATTTAATATCTTGCCTTTACATACTTGTCTTTTAATTATGTCTTTTACTTTTACTACCATCATCCTCATCACCACAATCATCATGAGCTAATCGATTCATGGGGCTTTACAAGTGGATTAGGTAAGTAGAAGAATTTACTACAAGTGTTATATTTTCCATGCTACAAAGGTAATTATTTTATGAGTAGCTACGTAGAATAGTTTTTGCTCTTCGTTCTTCATAATAAATAAAAGAGAGATCTTTTTGCATATGTAGAGACTTTCGAGCCTCATACACCCGTTAGCATATCTTGGCATCGAGAG